>JAEMWC010000920.1:185000-205000 GCA_016490735.1 Pachyseris speciosa
CACATTTTCTGCAATCAGGATCACGTCACTACTCCCCGATCGATCGTGATCCTAAGTTATTAAGGCAATCAGTTGCTAATATATCCCCTCCCTACCTTACTGTACTTAATTAATTTCCAAGGGGATTTGGCCGTGCATCGCCGATCGATCGGGGAGTAGTGACGCGATCCTGATTGCAGAACATGTGTGAAATTGTCTCCTCGGACCTTACCATCAGAAGGCCACACTGTGGATGTGTTGTACAGTAAAAATATGTGTTCCCAGTGTGGTTGGTTCAGTGGCCTAGTGGTTAAGGCATCCGAACATCTCTCTCTCTCTCTCTCTCTCTCTCTCTCTCTCTCTCTCTTCTCTCTCTCTCTCTCTCTCTCTCTCTCTCTCTCTCTCTATATATATATATATATATATATATATATATATATAGACGGTTGTAGGCGCTTCCTGGGCCAACGAAAGATGTAGAACCAAAAGGATCACTGATGATTCACAGTCCTAATTCGGCGAATAATAAAAACCAGTTAAAAAGAGACCGAAAATGGACAACTTTTGGTTCAAAAAAGATAAAAAATTTAAAAATTTACGAATAAAAAACGTTTCGGTCTCTCGACCTTCGTCAGTTACAAACAGAATATTAAAAACCTACGACTTAAATACGCTTTTACAACAATGGTTACAAATTACATACAAGTTACGTAACTCAGACAATGATAGTGGTAACGAAAATGAAACAAAAAACAATAGATGTACAAAGAGTATGAAACAACTACGGTAAATTAACAGGATGCGAAATAACAAAAATAATAGGACTAGTGATAAATGTTATGTAATAGTCGCAGCGCAACAGGTTCCCCATCGAGGGCCTCTGAATCAACATACCTGTCAGTATCATAACAAAATCCCTAAAGAGGGCCCTTAAACAATAAGTAATAATTTCCCAACAAAGAGCCTTTGAATGACCTGGCTAGCACAAAAATAACAGAATCCCCAAAAGAGGGCCCCTGAGCGCTGAAACAACTACAAGTGCTAAAGATTACATTTAATGAGTCGGTACGCCCTGACTTATTAAAATATATATAAAAATAAATTCACTACCGATACGCACCTTAAGAAAATCGCAACCTATTGTCGAAACTCTGCTGAAATTAAGTATAATGGATGCGGTTTTTTGAATTAAATTCTTGTCTTTTATTAAGTCCATAAGGTGAAAGGGAAAATAACTGCGCACTCCAGTATGTCTCTTTCGTAATTAATAACTGTTCAGTGTTTTTGGATGCGTTAGTTTGGATTTGATCGATACATTGAAATGTAAAGTCCGATAGCTCGTGTGGAGTTCGGTTGACGTGTGTGGCGACCTCGCAAGTCTTCTTATTGGTTCTCATGGACGATTTATGATTTCTAAATCTAACTTTAAATTCCGTGGTGGTCGAGCCAACATACTGGAGATTGCATTTCTTACAATGAACCAGATAAATCACATTTGAGGAGTTACACGAAAGTTTCTGCTGAACAAAATAGGTTTTACCAGTTTGTGCGCTAGAAAAAGTTTGGGAGTTGACAAAGAAGTTCTTGCAAAGATCGCATCTAGATTTATCACATGTGAAACAGCCGGCTGTGGATGCTGTATTTGATTGAAGCGAGCTCTTACTGCACTTAGAACGTGCCAAAATTTCTTTGAGGTTCTTAGGTCTGCGAAAAGATGAAATAATAGAATTCGGTGGGAAAAGCTCCCTAAGTTTTGGAGATGAAAGCAAAAGATGAATATGCTTTTTGATTAACCCATTAATAGACGGTAAATTGAGATTATATGTGAGAACAAAAGGAAAAATCTTTTTAGACTCCTTGACTTTGGCTTTAAGTAAGTCATTTCTCGGAATATTCGCTGCCCTAAAAAATTCACGTGAGACCAATTCTGCCGAGTATCCCTGTTCAATTAGATAGCCCTTGTACTCCTCAAGTCTTTTGGCGAGAAAATTGTCCTCAGAACAATTCCTACGTAGTCTCGAGGCGACCCCAAAGGGGATCGCTTTGAAAACATGTTTAGGATGGGCACTCGACGGAGGAAGATACAAGTGGCTATCAGTAGGCTTAGAATAAACATCAGTTTGGATATAACCATCAACCAAATGGAGTGTGACATCTAAAACATTGAGTTTGCTTGCGGAATAAACTAATTCAAATTTAATCGTAGGGTACAGCGAATTAATGTACCCAGTGAAAAAATTCAGCGCAGCAAGACCCTGCTGCCAGAGATCAAAGATATCATCACGATATCTCCACCATTGTGAGGGCTTAATAGGGCCACAATGCTTAGCTTTGTGGTCTATTTCACCCATAGCTATATCGGCATAGCTACAGGCATTCTTGGGTCCCATGGCTGTACCGTGAACTTGATGGTAAAATTTCTCATTGAAAACTGAGTGATTGCTTTTGAGGCAGATCTCTACAGCTTCCAAAATACAATTGGTGGATGGAAGTAGTTGATCTCTGGCATCAAGTGCTCTTCTAACCGCTCCTAATCCTAGTTCATTATCGATGTTAGGAAACATAGAAACCACGTCCCAAGAGACCAGAAGGGTACCTTCGGGAAACGGACCCTGCTCATTAAGTTTATGTATTCTGTTTAGCAGGTCAGTGGTGTCCTTAATAAAAGATGGTTGCTTTCTAGCTATCGGTTGTAAATAGAATTCCGTGAAAGCTGATAGGTTTTCAATAGCCGTCCCACAGCACGAAGTAATAAGCCTAAGAGGGTTGTCTTTCTTATGTGTTTTAATATTTCCAAACGCAACTCCGGGCTTAGCCTTTCTGTTGACAATCCAAGAAGCAATTTCGGGTGAAATTTCGCTCTTCTGCAACCATTTGGAACACCACTGCTCCACTAAGCCTAAATGCTTGATAGTAGGATCTGATTGTAAGACTTTGTAATGTAGGGGGTTACTGAGTTTCATACTCTTTGTACATCTATTGTTTCATTTTCGTTACCACTATCATTGTCTGAGTTACGTAACTTGTATGTAATTTGTAACCATTGTTGTAAAAGCGTATTTAAGTCGTAGGTTTTTAATATTCTGTTTGTAACTGACGAAGGTCGAGAGACCGAAACGTTTTTTATTCATAAATTTTTAAATTTCTTATCTTTTTTGAACCAAAAGTTGTCCATTTTCGGTCTCTTTTTAACTGGTTTTATATATATATATATTATATATATATATATATATATATATATATATATATATATATATATCTGAGCGAATTTGCAAAAACGTACCCGCTAGGTTTTCGCTTGAGGACGGGCGCAGCCCGTCTTCAAGCTCTTGCTGCGGCTCAAACTTGAGGGGGCTTGCCGTCAACACTTGCTTTTCCAAATAGCCCAGGGACAGTTCTAACAGTGAGTGGGTGATTGGCAGCTGTCCATCAAAACCACAGGGCTGGGGGGGGGGCTCTTTTGAGACTTTGACTGCAGTTAAAGTTGCTGTCCTTATGTTGAGTGAGAGTTTTAGTTCTAGGCATGCATTGGCAATTGTCTAGGGCCTGAATGAGAGTTGACTTTTGAACTCCACTTTGAGCGGGCCCGCTGTTCGCTTCGGGTGTGTGGCTGGCAGGTGTGTGTCAAAAGCACAGGGGTGGGGAGGGTGGCTGCTGGGGCATTTGACTACATCAAAATTGGGGCTGCCTAGAGAGTCAGTGCAGGTACCTTTTGACAAATCCAGTCAGATAACTACACCATTTGTTCCAGAACTGCATTCTGGTGGTCATTCTGAGTAAATTGACTGTCAGCAGGTCAATTTCGGCTGAATTTCAGGCATTCGGCTCTTGATATCTGAGCGAATTTGCAAAAACGTACCCGCTAGGTTTTCGCTTGAGGACGGGCGCAGCCCGTCTTCAAGCTCTTGCTGCGGCTCAAACTTGAGGGGGCTTGCCGTCAACACTTGCTTTTCCAAATAGCCCAGGAACAGTTCTAACAGTGAGTGGGTGATTGGCAGCTGTCCATCAAAACCACAGGGCTGGGGGAGGGGGGGGGCTCTTTTGAGACTTTGACTGCAGTTAAAGTTGCTGTCCTTATGTTGAGGGATAGTTTTAGTTCTAGGCATGCATTGGCAATTGTCTAGGGCCTGAACGAGAGTTTACTTTTTTTAAATCTTTGGTTAAAACGTTAACGTTTTGCTTAATATTACATCTGTGTTGGGGTTTAGTGAGATCTTCGTATTTTGGGGGGGTTTTGTCGTCTTTATTATAATCAGAGTTGTTTACATTGTCTGGTTTGGAGGTTTTCCAAGTTGCAGATCTAACTTGTGTTAATTTAGTGGTGTTTTTATTTGTTGTTGTTGTTGTTTTTTTTTTTCATAAGGAACAAGAAAAGAACACGTGATTTTTCGTGGATAAACTTTTTTAATCGTTTGTTTTTGTACTTTACGTTTTGACCTAAAGAAAAATGACAATCGTTATTTTGAAGTACGGTCAGTATTAAAGAAGCCGTTCCCATTCATGAATTGCGAGAACTTGAAAGTTTCCCGGCCGGTAACTATGACGCGCGCTCTAAAATAATTTCTTACACTTGTATTCATTACTGAGGAATACAAGTTAATGTTGTGAAATGTTTTTTTTGTAATTGGTAGTCTACTTTAAACTGAAGTACTAGTTGACAGACGTATTGGCAATATTTTTTGCAAAATCAATTGTCATTTTCCTTAAGGTCATAACTTTCCATCTGCTTTCTAAACTTTTATTTAAATTTATACTAACATGCAGCGTGGGAAATTTGTGGCAATGATCATGAGCCGAAAATCTTCCCACAGCAAAAAAGCCTACATACCCCAGAAAAAAACTGGCTCTTTTTACGGTTGTAGAAACTTTTTGGCGCTGATCATGTAGCCGAAAATCTTCCCACGGTAAAAAAACAACAACATATCACTAAAGAAAACTGGCTCTTATATGCTTGTTCCCAAAATGTGGAGTGCGTAGACGAAGAAAATAAAGATATAATAATAATATAACCAAATATAAAGGAAACATACATCTAACAAATAAAAAAATCTTAACCATGCTATGAAGTAGTGAACAAACACGAGCCGCAGGCCAGTGTTTCGATTCTCACTACTTGAATACTCTCGTCACTTCCTTGAGTACCTTACCAGAGGCTCTGCCAGGGGAGGGTTCCGTGTCGCTTGTTTGAATTTTAAAATCTCCCGTGTCGGTGTTTAAATCGCTAATTCTCGGCCTTGATGCCACTGTCGGAATTTTGCTGGGAATGATGTCGCCTGTCGGGATTTCATTTTTTGTGCTGTTGCTATTTTTTGGGCCATGTCGCTTGTCGGAATTTACCCCTGGCAGGGCCTCTTACAACATAGCAAGTTACGCGTAAGGCTATTTTTATTTTGTTTTTAATATAGCTTTTCCCACATTGTAGATAAATTCGTTTCAATTTGAAATAAAAACTGGGAAAATTATTTTCTTGTCAGCTTGCAAACGTGGAATGGAGTCACTCAGTGAACACTGTGTTTGTTAGTTGTTCGAGTTCGTTTTAACGACTGCTAAAATCGTTCACAGTCTTCAGACAAAAGAAGCAGCTCTTAGAATTTCTGTCATTAGTTCTATGGTATGACTGTACCGAGAGGTCTTGTAAACAATGCCAGACTGGGAAGGCTTCTAATAAGAAAAATATTATAACACGCTGCCGTCGTATCTTATTATTTCAAGTACCTGTGTCTGTTCCCTTCAAGACCTTCACAGATCAATAAGCAAGCTACTGAAAAGACGTCCTGTAGTTAGCCGTTTTCAGTCAGACAACGTATCGTGTACTTAAAAAAAACCTTAAACAAAAAACAGTGAAGTGTTGTCAAGAGAGAGGATAGGTGAGAATCGTCGGCATCCTCGTCTCGAAGAGGCGATGGTTTGCACACAGGGCGGGCGGGGCAGGATCTCGCGTGGCTGTGAAGCCCGATCTTGGAGTGGCAGTCCCTCATGCAGTTTACGCAGATGTAGGTAGATGGGGCGCGCACGGAGGCCGCGCGCTGATTTCTCGCCACTCTCTTCAATGTGGACTGGACTCTCCCGTGTTCCTCAGCTTTCGAGGCTCCCGCTTTGACACTGTGCCGCCAGGTGTCGCGATCGGTAGCAGTGTCCTCCCAGCTGGTTGTGTTGATGTTGGCTGCTTTGAGGTCGCGCTTGATGGTGTCTTTGAGGCGCAGCAGAGGTCAACGGGCGCCGTCGCGCAGTTCTCCGTAGAGAATCTCTCGTGGCAGGCACTGAGGCTCCATGCGGTGAACATGTCCAAGCCAGCGGAGGCGTCTCTGAATGAGCATAGACGGTATGCTCGAGAGACCGGCGCGCTGAAGGACCTCAGTGTTTCGGACTTCGTCCTGCCATTTGATGTGCAGAAGGAGTCGAAACGAGCGGAGGTAGAACCCATTGAGGCGTCACTCTTGTCTGGCGTAGGTCGTCCAAGACTCGCTGCTATAGAGGAAAGTCGACAGGACACAGGCTTGGTAGACGCAGGCCTTGGTCCTTTCGCTCAGCAGGCTGTTGTTCCACACTCGCTTGTTGAGTTTGGCTATGACCCCTGCAGCCTTAGCGATTCTCGAGCTGGTCTCGGCCTCGAGAGATGTTGAGCTTGTCACTGTGGAGCCCAGGTAGATGAAGGCGTCCACGACCTCGAGCTGAGTGTCCCCGATTGTGATGGAAGGTGGGGACTCGGCACCCTGCGCCATGATGTTGGTCTTCTTGAGGCTGATTGTTAGCCCAAACTCCCTGCAAGTAGCGGAAAACTTGTCGACCAGGCGCTGAAGACCTTCCTCGCTGTGAGATCTTAAAGCATCATCGCCTGCGAACAGCAGCTGGCGTATCAGCACCTCGTAGGTCTTAGTGTTGGCGCGGAGTCTGGCGATGTTGAAGAGTTTGCCATCTTGCCTCGGCGAAGGCGTACTGCACAGTCGGCGAAGGCGTCCTGCAGGAGCATCGAGAAGAAGATCCCGAACAGTGTTGGTGCTAAGACGCAGCCCTGCTTCACTCCACTACTGACTGGGAAGGGGTCAGAGGTGGCCCCATCAAAGCAAACCGTGCTCTACATGTACTGATGGAAGGAGGTGATGACTGCCAGGATTTGAGAGGACACCCAATCTTCTGCAGGATCTGGAAGAGCCCGCTTCTTCTCACCAAGTCGAAGACTTTGGTGAGGTCCAGGAAAGCGAGGAACAATGGCTACTGCTGCTCTCGACACTTCTTCTGCAGCTGTCGGAGGGAGAAGATTATGTCCACTGTGGACCTCCCGGCTCTGAAGCCACATTATGACTCGGGGTAGACGCGCGAAGCGAGGCTCTGTAGGCGGTTGAGGGCGACTCGGGAGAAGACTTTACCGACGATGCTCAGGAGAGAGATATCGCGATAGTTGTTACAATCGCTGCGGTCACCCTTGTTCTTATATAAGGTGACGATGTTGCCATCTCTCATATCTTGGGGAATGAGGCCTTGCTCCCAGCACAGGCACAGGAGCTCATGAAGCGGTTGCAGGATGGTCTGCTTCCCCTGCTTCAGCACTTCAGGCGGAATACCGTCCTTCCCCGGCGCCTTGCCGCAGGCGAGATAGTCGATGGCTTTGCTGAGCTCCTTCAGTGTGGGCGGGGCTCTTCCATGACTGGTAGGCCCGGCAGGGCGTCGAGGGCTGCGTCTGTGGTGATGTTCTGTGTCGCGTAAAGCTCGAGGTAATGCTCAATCCATCGCTGCAGCTTCTTGCTCTGGTCGGTGATGGTCTCGCCAGTCTTTTATTCCAGCGGGGCTGTTTTGACGCTCGTGGGGCCGGTGGCAGTTTTGATCCCCTCGTAAATTCCTCTGGCGTAGCAGGTGTTGATGCGGGGGAACCCCTTCGTCCTGGTGTGGTGGATCTTTCTGGGTTTCAGCCTGACCTTGCTGGCGACGAGAGAGTTGTCGGTGTCGCAATCAGCGCAGTGGTAGCTTCGCGTGTGAAGGATGGTGCTGAGGTCCACTCTCCTGGTGATGACGAGGTCTAGCTGGTGCCAGTGGTGGGACCGAGGGTGTCTCCAAGACACGTGCATCCCCTTGCACGTGAAGTAAGAGTTGGTGATGCAGAGGCCGTGGTGGCAACAGAGTTTGAGCAGTCTCTGTCCGTTATCGTTCATCCTGCAAATGCCCTGGTGGCCTAGACAGGTGGGTCATACTTGCCAGTCGGCCCCAACGCGGGCGTTGAAGTTGCCTAGCAAGTATATGGCTTCGTAGTTCGGGATTCCTGACAGCAAGTCTCCTAGGGCCTCGTAGAACTGGTCCTTCGCTTCAGGGGTGGAGGTTAGCACAGGAGCGTAGGCTGAGATGATGTTGACGTAGCCTAGGGAGGTCTTCATGCGCAGGGTGAACAATCTTGATGTTCCTCCTGTGGGTGTTTCTGTGGTGGCGAGCAGCGAGTTCCTCACGGCAAAACCTACACCGTGCTGCCTGGGCACATCCTGAGACAGGCCCTGCCAAAAGAAGGTGTAGTGTGATTCTCTAAGAGATCCGCTGTCGGGCAGTCGGGTTTCCTGGAGGCAGGCGACATCGATGTTAAGTCGTGCTGCCTCCATGTTGATGATGGCTGTCTTGCGGGAGTCGTCGATCTGCAGAAGGTCCGCAGAGAGTCCCGGGCATATTGTGCAAACGTTCCAGCTTGCGAAACGAAGAGCTGGAGTCTTCTTTGGTTTTTTCTTGAGTTGACTGCTTGGTGCGGGATTACACTCACCTTTCAGGACAGGTGCCCCTAAGCTCTACGCACCCAGTAGAGCAAGCGAGTGTGACAGGGTTAGCACCTTACTGGCCGGGGGCTGCCCGGCTTGAGGCGGGCGGTAGCTACCCAATGAAGCTGAAGAGCCTCTCCCACAGTCGAACGAGGCCCCTGGCGCTCCGTCGTTGCGCCAATCGGCCGGAACTTATAACCGGTAACTGCCTCGTCTCGTTAAGTGTGCCGGAATCTTGCGACTCCACTAGAGGTCAACTCTCCAGGTGTGCTAAAGGCCTGGGCGTGTGAATATGGAGACGCTGGGCAGCCCACACTGCAGTGTCCCCCTCCCTCTCGGTGTCGCTGGCAGGATCCAAGGGAAAGGATGAACCAATACAACTTGAGGCCAGGTCCACTGCAGGAGTTGCCGGATGCAGACGCAGAGCGGCTACAACCGCCTTCGGTGTTCCACTCCGGGTCTTTTTCCTCGAGGTGACCTTCCTGAAGCCTTTTCTGGATCGCTGCAAGGCAGCGGAGATTTGGAATCAGGGTTTTCCTTCCCCTAGATGAGCTGCCTTCGAAGGCTGAAGAGTCCCATCTACCCCGGGCAACTGGTTATAAGGCGCCAGTAACTCGCCTTCGCCCCTGCTCCTGTTAGTGGTGCCAGTTTGGCCACGAGGAGGCCGGAGTCGGACTTGGCTGCCAGAGGCTATGAGAGACGCACGTTTTGAGGGGCACTTCGAGAGGCTGCGAGAGCCCAGCCTCGCAACCCACCCCTCGGCTATAACAGCCTTACGAAACCAAAGGCCTGGGCGTGTGAATATGTATGAATATGTATGAAAATCATATATTTGAACTGCGATGCAGATTGAAGAACGAATATGTGAATGATCATAGCAGTTATCAACACTACTTAAGCAGTAGTGAAAACCGCCAGTAAAGAAGAACAAATTGACCAGCACTCAGTTGGCTTGTTAACGTAGCTGGTAGAGCACTGTACCGGAATCGTAGAGGTCGTGGGTTCGAATCCCGTACAATCCTGAATTTTTTTCAGGCCTTATTTTTTACTACCGTTTAAGTAGTGTTCATAACTGCGGTGATCATTCACATATTCAGAGAGAGGATAACCAAACCGTTTATTTCGTTGCTAACTTTTCCTTGGCTTTACAACGTTTGATGAGCAAAAATTTTCTTTATAAGGGAGAAATCCAACGTTTGATTTCGTTTGATTTTACTTCCGGAACGGGCGCGGTCCGGATGGAATAAGGCTGGACCGGCTAAAAGCGCATTATTAGCCAATCATTTTTTAAGGATTTAGGTTCCGTCCCGCTGAGATGCTTCAGGAAAAAAATAAGATCCTTTTTTAAAAAAACATTATACATACATATTTTTTATTAATATGAATTAGAAACAAAAATGAGATGTCGCATTGTTTCAAAATGATCGACAATTGCTTTATTCACTACTTTCACGCACTTTTCTTGGCATTGCGATTTGAAGATGCCAACTTTGTACCAAAACCAAGATTATAAGATTGACGTTGAGTAGATCCCAGGCTTGCAAATGCAACTGAGGCAACGTTTTAATGCAATGAGCTAATAATAGTGAACGATTTTATCTTCGCCATATGCATAATGACCATTATCCGAGCATTTTATTGGTGTCTTTTGAATACCTTGAACATTTTAGAAGGAAAGACGGAGTATTAAGTCAAAGCTTTTTACTGGGGAATGAAAGGTGGGATCGAGTAGTGATGAATGAATGAATCATTCGTTTACCATTCATTGATTTTTCATTCATTTAGATAAATGATTTTCCGCCGCTCACCCGACGATTTCAGTAACCAACGAAGAATCCTTCACCAATCACGCTTATCAATCAACCCTTATCGCCAATCATGCTGTCTCAACTGCGGTAAAATCTATCGTACTATTTACCACTACGCAATTTTTTAAAGACTATTGAGTACATTTTTGAGCTTTCCAACGTGTTTGGCCTGAAAACTATTTGAGTTTTAACTGGTACTCAGGCCACAGAAAAACAGTCTTGAAAGTTTGTTTTGACGGTTAACATGATTAAAGCACGTGCGTCATCTTCCAGTGAAATGATATGTCTTTTGAAGGGACAGCGTTTCTCAAACAAATTTTAATGGATATTTTCCTCGATAACCTTAACCTAGAATCTGGAAGAACTTTCAAGAGAAGTAAAAGGATCGTAAACAGATCTTATAAGAGCACCTTCAATTATCTATAACGCGTCATTGCATCCAGCGTCATAGCGCTCTATCAATACCCCCTGCGTGACATTCGTAACGATGTTTCCTATTGATAATATTACGTCTCGAACAATCTACCACATACGACTTTCCCTGCAACGGCAATAGACCCTTCTAGCCTTTTTACCATCTAAAATACCAAAGGCTTATAAAATCGATGCAGCAAAATTGTACGTGTATACTACATGTGAAGTACATGCATAATCCAGTGGAAATAATTTTCTTTTTACACTGGATGCGTCTTGCATTTTCTAGCTAAAACCGATCTACACGCTTTGTGAAGGAAATGGAACAGGCAGTTGTGACTGGTGGGAGAGTTGGGCACACGCAGAGAGACAAGTTTCCAAAGACCCTTACCTTGCAGCTAGATTTCGACAAATCACTCAGGACTCCTAAAATCACTTCTCAGGACTGCTATTTCTCTGCGAAGCTAAGAACGCACCACCTGGGTATGTACTGTGCAAACGACGATAACATTTATTGTTTCCTGTATGACGAGTGTACCGCTAGCTCAGGGCCGAATGAAGTCATCAGTCTTCTTGACTATTTACTCATTCAAATCGAGAATAAGCTCGGAAAACATGACCACATTATCATTTGGTGTGATAACGCTCCTGGACAGTTCAAGGAATGTTTCCTGTTCTTTTACCTCGACTATATCGTGAGATGTGGGAAGTTTTTGAGAGCTGACTTGAAGTTTTTGCTGGAGGGACACACTTACTCCGTTTGTGATAGACGCTTTGGAACCATACAAAGTATTTTTCAAAGGCAAGAAATTATCGACGTTCCTCGAAAATGGGCAACCGTCTTAGAACGTGAGCAACTATCGAACGTGGTAGTTAACTGGGTTACATTGAACATGATAAAAGACTACAAATCTTTCCTCCGATTGCAGTACGTCAGGCGGAACGAGGATTTGGAGGGTGAACAATTTGAAGTAAAAAACATCGCCTGGCTCAATTTCGGTTACGGTGAAACAGTCGACCATAACGGAGAGCTTCAGTTAGTGCATCATCCAGAGAGTGTCTTTGTAAGATTCGAGATGAATTCTAAACAATTTCCGAGGAAAATTTCCTTTCTAAAGAAAAGGCAGGGCATTAAACTAAGGCCAGAACTTCTCACTACTGTGAGACAAGAAAGAAGGCCTGTGCGCGAGGATGTTAAACGATCTTGTGTTAAGTTAGCAAGGAAGTATCTCTCTGAACATGCTATTCGATTTTATGAATCACTGCCTTCGGCAGATGAAGAAAATGAAGACAGTGAATTAGAGTGAAGACATATTAAAGGTTTTTGTCAGTCATTAATTTGTACTATAGTCTCATACTATACACCATTGTTCAAAGATATATTTTCCGTGGTGCAACTCCCATATTAAAGTGTCTGGAGTGCTCGCATTTTTATGGTTAAAATTTGTGGTTTTCACTCCTGAGCTGACCCTCTAAAAGAGTTATCTTGGCACATTTCAGCTTATAAGACTGGAATAATATGGGAATACTGAGAGAAAAGCGTGACAACAGCTGGTTTCCCTTCGATGTTAAAACGAATTTATGCCATAACTGTAAAACTAGGATGCTTTTTAATTTCCAAACTTTGCGAAGGCACACCCGTAAATTTCATTTGGGTCTGTTTAATTTTCCACGTCTTAAAACAACCCGAGTGCAAACTGACCAATTATAAAAATCAAAGGGATCACAGCTAATGAAATATCTTGGGAAAACCAGGGCTAGGATTAAATTACTTTACCGCAATTCCTCGAATAAGCGCCCTCCCCCGAATAAGCGCCAACACCCTCGGCCAAAATAGCAAAGAAGTGCCCCCCCCCCCCCCCCCCTAAATAGTAGGGATTCACGGAAAACCTGTTTCTATTGTCACTTTGGTTATAATCTTTTAAGTTTTAACGACATCAGTATATGTAGGAGAAGTACGGTACTCTTTCTGGCGTTCATCCCGAGTTAGAGTCGTGAAACGTTTCACGATAAGATTTAAAATTGCTGAATTACATAATATAAAACGCGGCTGTGAATTGTGCCCATCGAGTTTGCTCCTGGTAAGTTCTGCCGAATTTCTGAGTGCCCGTTCCGACACCTTTCATGAAACGGAGTGGCAGGCGAATCTCTACTCTTGTGTCTGCCTGAATTTCATCTTGCATGGAAACTTTTGAGTACGTTTGTATCCCACTTTCAACACTTCCACATTCGGCCATTATGTAATTTTGTCAGGCTAAAACCCAAGTCGGAAGTAACCGGTACGCCTGTGCACTTTGGGACAAAGATTTAGTATTCCATAAAACCATCATGATCGCTTTATTTGTTAATAGAATTGAGTGGAGTCCAATGTCATCTTAAATCATGCGAGAAAAAAAGCCGCGAAACGCTGGAAAGTACAAGACCACCCCACCCCCATTTCAATGATGAATTCGCGCTGAACCCCATGCAATTGCGCCATTTGTCCCATCATTGAAATGGGGGGAGGGGGGGGGGGGAGAGGGGGAAGGGGGAAAGGGGTGGCCTTAATTTCTCATTTCTCAAGATTGTACCTATGATGGGATACTAGGAGTGTAAACAGTTAATGTAAATACAACAAAACTACATACACACATAATTTTTATTTAAACACGATAATTTTAAAACCTAAAAGCTTGTAGGGTCGAGTTTTTAAGAATTAAATTAACCTAATCTACATCAAAACATATATACAAATTATATATTATTGAACACTGTAATCAGTAATATATAAAATTCGTCTTTTCAAACAGTTTATTTTTTATTTTATGAAACTAACGACCTCTGTCAGTTTTCAGTTTCTTAAATTATTGTTTCTTCGAGAGGATAACCATGTCATATTTCATACAAGCGAATCTTCTTTCACTTTCCAGCTTGTGAGCGACGTGTTTCTCTTGTAGTTGTTCTAATTCATCGGCACGACTGACGTTACCGTTGTTAATATCTAAACGTAAATTTTTCATTTTGTTGTCAATGCTATCACAGAATTGGCAAGTATCTATCCTGGCCTTTCGAAAGCTGAGTAATTCGCTCAAGTCTTCGTTAAATATTTTTCTAAAGGCGGAATAACTAATCACAGGTCCCTTATTTTTAAGCTTTGAACGGTTCGTTTTAAAGTTAGGGTTTTCCTTGACAAATTCTCGCCACATCTTGCGCATTGATATGCAAGAGTCAAAGTACCTTTTCTGAGTTCTGGACCTTCTGTAGTGCGATTCAGTCGCCTTTTTTGAACAGATGAAGTCAATAACGGCCCTCCGTGCTTCCGGCAAAAGTTTAATTGCATTATTTCCGTGCCGCCCTCTCATGTCTTGTTGGATAGACACACCATCGTCCTCCAGTTTCCTGAGAAGAACCTTGATTTTAACGGGAGAAAATCCGTAACATTTCTGAAAAGCACCCCGACAAACTGTTCCCAGTGATGGTAACTTGTAGGTAACCCTCCTGACGCCACTAGGACAAACGCTGACTTCCATCAGTCCTGAAAGAATATAATTTTGTTCGTTGTAACTTTTTTGATAAAAACTTGTTCTCAAAGCCTGGATCATTTGTCGACATTCATGTGGCCTTAATCGCATCAGACAGCCGTTATTGCACTCACACAGCAATGACATTTTGTGTACGTCTTGATAAGGTCTGTTTTTTCGGGCAATCATCGTTTTCCGTTTGCTGGTGTAAATCTTCGTCAGCTTAGGATTCATTTTCTTTCGCCCTCTTTCAACTGAGCTTGCGAGTGGAACTCCTTCTCGGAAATATGCCCAAGGGGTTTCTGGGTTGAAGCGATAAACTAGCTTGTTTAAGTCGCAAACTCGGCGATCAGCTCCACTTGAAATCGGGACCTGTGCTCTGTTTGACAAACTAGAAGCCCAGGCCATTGCCTTTATTTGACGAGCAACGAAAAATTATGAACAGTAGCAATAAGTTCCATATTTATAGCAACCGAAACAAAATCGCGTTGATTCTCGAAATTGCTATAAAGTTTATAAACCACTTGAGATTGAGAACAGATAACGTGCCCTTTTAAAATACTAGCGTTGCGTAACTCATGTCACGTACACAAGATTTGTTTTCCTTCTATAAAAGGAATGATCCAGATAAGGTTTAACTAAAATGTATTGTTGTAAAATCATTTAAGTAAAATATAGTTTGATTGGAGGGTCAAGAAAAGGTAACATGCGAATTTCACTGTATTTAAATTCTCGTTGTGATCAGTCACACTTTGTACAGTTTGTACGTGTGTTCCGTCCTGAATGCCATAAAAATGTATTTTACAAGCAAAGGACGAGTTAGGAATTTTGAAAAAAAAAGGTAATACCTTAATTTTTATCCTTTAATGATTATTTGTAAACAAAAGAGAAACACATGCTACAATAGCTTCCAGGCCTTGCGTGACTCCAAGCAGATAAAAATGTCAAGGGACGCTAGAAGTGACGTGACACGTTGCGAATACTTTGGGGCGCAATGCCTGGTTACTCTCTGCATTTGAGTCGCCTTTCGTCCGCTAAGAGTATCTTTGAGAAGGATGTTTCTGGGTAAACAAAAAAACCAGTTTTCGGTAAGGATGTATGTCATACGCAAAATTTACCTTTACTTCAATGTTTAGTTATCAAAACTTTATCAGATAGGTGATGTTATATTTTGCAGCGAGATGGAGGTGATGACAACTGGCGTTTTACGTCAGGAAAGTACAGAGCCGCGCCTATGTGAGTTGACTGATTTTTTATTTTGATAATTTTAAGACGGCACAGGATGGAAAAAATCGTTAAAAAAATTTCAAGCCGTCAAGGTTGACGCGATATTTTTATACGAACTTTAACTTTAGCGGGAAGCTTTCGAGCTACATCAGTTCAAGTAAGGACTTAAGCTTATCTCTTAAGACTTGTGTTTCGATAAATTAAACAAAATGGCTCTAAACAAAGCTTATAATTTCATCCTTTCTAAAATTTTCTTTCTAAACTGCCCAGCTATATAAGTTAACTGGTGACAATCAAAGCGCGCTAGTTAATCGGATTAATATTAAAATTAAACTTAGTTTTTCTGGAACGACGGAAGAGGTAAATACCACTTGTGTGGTCAAAGGAAATTGGCCGACACTGAAAACAAGGCGGCTCTAATTTGTAATGAGCCGTTGCATACAGATATAATTTTAGCTTTTTGCGCACGAGCTCTTACATTCAGCAAATCTTAATGCGCCGTCTTTATTTCGGTTTGCCATACATCCCTATCAAAAAGTTGTCGTATTAACGGTATTTAACAATTAAGCTTACTGTACAGTACTCCATGTTCAGGGAGCGTAAAGTTCAAAACGGCGCGTCACTCATCACAGTCTAGCAATTTCTTATCAGTTCAATCCGCGGGAATTCTTTTTACATCGGCGCGACGACGAAACGGTCGATTTTTCCTTTTGAAATTGAACTTTTCGCTTGCTAAATGTTCAAGACGAGTATTCACTTAATTTTGTTTGCAAAACTTATTGCTTGTTTGCTGCAAGCTTAATTTAAGCTTATGTTTTCGAGTTTTTTCTTCGTTTCTTGAAGTGTTGGCACGTCATTTAACTGAATGAGTGCGGCTACCTGCAGAGCAGCCTTTTCAGTTTTTCGGTTCGTATCCGTTATTTCCTTTGGAAGTGTAGTTTCAATTTTGCTTAATTTAAAAAGATATGGTTCTTAGCGAATTAGTCAATCTAACACCTCGCACCGCTGTGTCGTTGGCAGGAACTGATGTGTAAGGCGGTTTTCTTATTTTAACTTAAGCTTAAGTTTAAGTAAAGGCTTGAGCTTTTAAAAGTATATTAACAATCGTAACGAAAAACAAGATCTGCGAGTATTAATGTCTTCCCTGTGTTTTCGAACTCTCGTTAAAACCGAATTCCAAAGTCGACAAGACGTTAAGTACGTACAATAATTATTCTGCTGTTCATGCGAATTTCTCGTTAGTGGATTGCTTGATACAAATATCACGGTTCATTTTAATTGCCCTGTACATTTATTGTTGTAAGATATATTTAAAGTTCTGTTTAATTGTTAATGATTTACGGGTGGCTTTTCAATAAGCTAAATTCTACTGACAGTCAGAGTGCGAGCAAACAGCGTGTAGGGAGACAATAACCAGTTCGCCTCGTTGATCTTACAAAAAATAAAAATAAAATGGAAACGTTATTCACCGGCTTAGGTCTGTCGATATAGCTAAAAACTGTGCCTTCGGTCTTGAATAAGGCACAGGCTTCTCCCTATACGGACAAGTCCCAGCCGGTGAATAACATATATTTCTTGAAATACGACTGTTCTAGAGTAACCTGTATGAATACCCATTTTACAGTTGTGTGTTCATGTTGACCTGGCCTTTGAGTGGAAGTGATGCTGGAGGCATCTGGAGGTGTTTTGATACAAACCTCTCTGTCTTTCTCATGCAAATGTGGAATAGTTCGCATGATACGAGAACCATATGATTTACATGAGAAAAGCTGTAACGGTCTGTATCAAAACATTAAGGTAACCCCCAGATTATTTTCCATTCATAGGCCACATCACTGAGCATGCAATTGTAAAATAGCCTATTCTAATGAAACTAGTAACTTAGAGATTCCAATGCTTTTTACCCAGAAACGTTCAGAGTCTCTATATATCGACAGCAAAAAGAGATGCAAATAAGCTGACTGCTCATTTAATATATCATTTTGTGAGAAGAGGGAAAAGCAAGTATTAAAGTGCCACACACTAAAAGGTAACAAATGATATTACATTATTTAAACCCATTGTGTTCTAATATTAAGTGAGAGTTTCAGTTATAGGCATGCATTAAAATTGTCTAGGAAATGAATGATAATTCAAGTGTGTGTCAAAAGCACAGGGGTGGGGAGGGTGGCTGCTGGGGCATTTGACTACATCAAAATTGGGGCTGCCTAGAGAGTCAGTGCAGGTACCTTTTGACAAATCCAGTCAGATAACTACACCATTTGTTCCAGAACTGCATTCTGGTGGCCATTCTGAGTAAATTGACTGTCAGCAGGTCAATTTGGGCTGAATTTCAGGCATTCGGCTCTTGATATCTGAGCGAATTTGCAAAAACGTACCCGCTAGGTTTTCGCTTGAGGACGGGCGCAGCCCGTCTTCAAGCTCTTGCTGCGGCTCAAACTTGAGGGGGCTTGCCGTCAACACTTGCTTTTCCAAATAGCCCAGGGACAGTTCTAACAGTGAGTGGGTGATTGGCAGCTGTCCATCAAAACCACAGGGCTGGGGGGGGGGGGCTCTTTTGAGACTTTGACTGCAGTTAAAGTTGCTGTCCTTATGTTGAGTGAGAGTTTTAGTTCTAGGCATGCATTGGCAATTGTCTAGGGCCTGAATGAGAGTTGACTTTTGAACTCCACTTTGAGCGGGCCCGCTGTTCGCTTCGGGTGTGTGGCTGGCAGGTGTGTGTCAAAAGCACAGGGGTGGGGAGGGTGGCTATTGGGGCATTTGACTACATCAAAATTGGGGCTGCCTAGAGAGTCAGTGCAGGTACCTTTTGACAAATCCAGTCAGATAACTACACCATTTGTTCCAGAACTGCATTCTGGTGGACATTCTGAGTAAATTGACTGTCAGCAGGTCAATTTGGGCTGAATTTCAGGCATTCGGCTCTTGATATCTGAGCGAATTTGCAAAAACGTACCCGCTAGGTTTTCGCTTGAGGACGGGCGCAGCCCGTCTTCAAGCTCTTGCTGCGGCTCAAACTTGAGGGGGCTTGCCGTCAACACTTGCTTTTCCAAATAGCCCAGGGACAGTTCTAACAGTGAGTGGGTGATTGGCAGCTGTCCATCAAAACCACAGGGCTGGGGGGGGGCTCTTTTGAGACTTTGACTGCAGTTAAAGTTGCTGTCCTTATGTTGAGTGAGAGTTTTAGTTCTAGGCATGCATTGGCAATTGTCTAGGGCCTGAATGAGAGTTGACTTTTAGACTCCACTTTGAGCGGGCCCGCTGTTCGCTTCGGGTGTGTGGCTGGCAGGTGTGTGTCAAAAGCACAGGGGTGGGGAGGGTGGCTATTGGGGCATTTGACTACATCAAAATTGGGGCTGCCTAGAGAGTCAGTGCAGGTACCTTTTGACAAATCCAGTCAGATAACTACACCATTTGTTCCAGAACTGCATTCTGGTGGCCATTCTGAGTAAATTGACTGTCAGCAGGTCAATTTGGGCTGAATTTCAGGCATTCGGCTCTTGATATCTGAGCGAATTTGCAAAAACGTACCCGCTAGGTTTTCGCTTGAGGACGGGCGCAGCCCGTCTTCAAGCTCTTGCTGAGGCTCAAACTTGAGGGGGCTTGCCGTCAACACTTGCTTTTCCAAATAGCCCAGGGACAGTTCTAACAGTGAGTGGGTGATTGGCAGCTGTCCATCAAAACCACAGGGCTGGGGGGGGGGGCTCTTTTGAGACTTTGACTGCAGTTAAAGTTGCTGTCCTTATGTTGAGTGAGAGTTTTAGTTATAGGCATGCATTGGCAATTGTCTAGGGCCTGAATGAGAGTTGACTTTTGAACTCCACTTTGAGCGGGCCCGCTGTTCGCTTCGGGTGTGTGGCTGGCAGGTGTGTGTCAAAAGCACAGGGGTGGGGAGGGTGGCTGCTGGGGCATTTGACTACATCAAAATTGGGGCTGCCTAGAGAGTCAGTGCAGGTACCTTTTGACAAATCCAGTCATATGTATATATATATATATATATATATATATATATATATATATATAACATATATAAATTCTGTATAGGAGGGAAACCCTAACCCTGTACACCCCAAATAATCATATTTTCATTGAATAAATGTTTGAAAGAAAATTTGCCCTGAGCGGGATTTGAACCCACGTCCCCCCGTATACTAGTCGGGTGTGATGACCACTACACTATCAGGACAACCATGCTGGCAACACGGCAATCGAAGATGTGATTTACGTGATCGAAGACGTGGCTTCCCGGGAAATTTTACTTTCTTAGGTGACAAGGCAGGGGAAGCCTATAACTCCATTTGAAACCCAACTAAGGATCAATTACTGATACACGACCGAAG
>JAEMWC010000920.1:210000-345729 GCA_016490735.1 Pachyseris speciosa
CCAAAGAAACACATAGAATCGGTCATCGTCACTCTGCTGGAAATTTCCGAAAATCATCTAATGAACTGAAACATACTTTACGAAGAAACGCTGAAATTGACTGAAGACAGCGCTAAACACCGCCTCACGGCACACGCCTGTGGCAATTAGTGTCACTTTCAAACAAACACAACACAGTCGCGATTAGCATTTTCTCGTACAATCTCACTAGACCACCGCACTATAACAAGGATACTTTGTGAAGAGCTAACTGAGACTGAGTGAGAGCTGTATACAGTTTTAAGAGGAAAAGAGCATCAAACTACGACCTTGTCGGCATCGCTTGACGAAAGGCTATTAAACGAATGTTTTGAGTTGAGCGATTCCACCCACTGACTGATCGAATTGTGCCGACGATAAGCCTCCAAAACCATACTAAAAGTCAGGCTCCCGATCCTGCAACATGGAAACTATAAACCAACGGTGTAAGCATCAAGGACGAGTCGTTGACTGATCGCAGTTCCGAATACTTTCCGATTTTTACCCGAATTAACTTACTTACTAACAGAAGTAATAGCAAAGTGGATACTTAAGAATGACTATATGAAAATCATATACTTGAACTGCGGATTAATGATTAAATGTGACTGATCATCGCACTTATGAACACTACTTAAGCAGTAGTGAAAATAAAGCCTGAAAAAAGTAAGCAGTGTTCATAACTGCGATGATCAGTCTCATTTAATCATTAATACGCAGTTCAAATGTATGATTTTCGTAAAGTCAATCTCACATATTCACCACTCACGGGTATATTACGAACCAACAAAACGACCATCTCCCAGATGGCTTGTAAGCTCAGTCGGTAGAGCGCTGCACCGGTATAGCAGAGGTAGTGGGTTTGAATCCCGTACAAGCCTGAATTTTTTTCAGGCTTTATTTTCACAACTGCTTAAGGTGGTCTTCTTCGAGCAAACGAGGAAACCATGAGTTTTTTGCTAAAAGTGAGTTGGGGGGGGGGGGGGAGGTATTAAAACTCTTATTTCTCCAAAGATTTGATGGAGGACTGGGTATTATTATGCATGTATCTTGTTACATGACTGCTGGTCACGTGGCCATACTCGGATCATTTGAACTCACTCTCTGGTCGGCTGAATCATTTGCAGAATTTACCTTGGAATGGTCAAAATTGCCCTAAATTATTGTGTTTTGGGTCATTTGCTGGTGCCGGAGCTCATCATCAAGGGCTGAGAAGGCTTAAACCTTGCCAATTCCAAAGAACCGCTTATTGGCACTGCGAATACAACAAACTTTGTTCGAACGCTCGCTTGAATCTGCTGACAATTTGTTATTCGTGGACAGGGGGCCTAAAAGCAGATGTGCCTTGTCTCACCGGACTCCAATCTTCACTGGCGGAAGTTTCATTGAATGCTGAAGGTGCCCGAACAACTTTTGTTGCAGGATTGAAGCCTGGTCTGAGACTTAAAAGAAAATGGTAAATTGTTTTGGAAGAGCCTTTCCCGCTCAAAGATATGTGGAGCCTCCCAGGATGCAATGGGGGCAGATTCTTGCTGTTTGGCTGCTTGGTTGAGGTTGCCGATAAAAAGGGAGCTGAGAGAGCTATTGTTTGCCTTTTTTACTCAAACTTCCTCCTTAATTTGAAAGCAGAAGAGCTGTTTTGTAACGTTTACTCTATGAATAAAGGATTGAGTCGTAAAAGATTTTTTCACACTGCTCGTTTGCGAGGTAAGATTTTCATTTAATTCTTGCACTAGTTTTGAGCTGATATGTTGTTTACATCCCATCTGTATGCTATTACTTTGCTGGAGAAGTGCACTGTCATGCCTGTTTGATTTTTTACCCTTTCCCTCATGTGTAACAAACACTTTTGCTGTAATATTGCTGGAAAAGATGGCAAAACTTGACCACAGCAAATTTTTTTGTAACCATATGCAGGTTTGAAATTTGAAACTGGCATGGGATTTGTAGATGGCAACAATTATTTGCTTTTAATGATTTTACTTTTACCAGCTTTTTAGGGATCAAATTAGAGGTACACAAACATTCTATGCAATGAACCAGAATAAAGCCAATCTGTTGAATTGTTCTTTCATAACATTTGAAAGACTGATGGTAGGTATGGGCAGAAAATACCCATTTTTGGACTCATTCATCGTTGCGTTTGTCATCATTCATGGCAACAAGTTGCATGATGGTAATTTCTACTGCGTTAGTTTGAATTTGGAGAAAAAGGTGCTCTTGAGTGGAAGACCTCCTTAAGTAGTGTTCATATACTGCGATGATCAGTCACAATTTATTTAGATGGATACTGTTGCCATAGGAACAGTAGCCACAAAAATTGCTCCTGCGGAGCAGCTCGTGAATGCAGAGGACGCATTTTGAGGCTGAGTCCACCAAAACCATATAAAATCTTGAATATTTTTTCCGCTTTCTGTGATATTCGTAAAAAATGGGCAAACAAAGTGATTTTCACCTCAGTTGTTTCCAAATAGTAGGTGCATGGCGGGATTTTATAGCTTTCACAAAACTGAAAATATGTCGAAGAGTTTATATGGTTTTGGGGGACGGAGCCTCAAAATTAGAGACGTTTGTATGGATTTTGAGCTATGGTTTAAAGTCCATAACTTGGTTTCTGTTCAACCTAAAAGCATCAAACTTGGACAAATGGCCAATCTCAAATTGGTTAAATTTTGAAACTCGTCCCAGTTCCCTGCGTAACTTCGAAATGGTCCATTCAAGGAAGACATGGCGCATATTCGTATGCTAATCTACACGTCGATTGCGCCGCATCATTTTGCTGGGCACACAACAGCTACAACCAGATGGGAAAATACTTAAGACACTATGCTAAATTCCGACTAAAAAGAGATCACCCACCCCCACCCCTTATCAATGTTGTAGGGCCAAATTTTCTCTTCGTAGAAACGCAAGGCCAGGCAGAACATGTGGTCCAGCAACATTGCTTAGGGGAGGGGCAGGAGGGGAGTCTGGCCTGCGCTGTAGTAACTGTCAGGGGACGGTTTTAAGACAAAAATGTGTTTTGTATTCGAAGTTTCTCAGCATTTTTGCAACTTGTTGTCTGAATGAGTTTTCCTTGTATGGGCGTTCTGTTACGTACCCAATCGATGAAGTGGTATACTTTTGTGATGTTATGAGGTGATTGTAAAAACAGGTGTTTCAATGTCATACATTGTGAGGCTTACAAATAACCAACGGTCAAAGTGTATATTTTGCAGCATTGCGGTTATCACGTAATGGCTGCTATATTTAGTGTTTCATTAGGGCAAGCGGGAAAAAAAAAGCGCGAGTAAATGTGGTCATGACGGACCAATGAAAGATTTTTGTGGGTTTTTACGGAAGTTGTGGACACCTTTCTATGTAGAGAAGTGTAAAACTAGGTGACGTAGGTCTATTCGATTTCAGAAATGATGTATGAACCGTTGTTAGATCGACCATATAAGGGTTTGTTTATGTTCGTGGAAATTAACACGAGCACACGTTCTTCTGTGACCGCTTGCCATTTAAAGGGCAAGCCATCGGGGAAGCTTTCCGTTGAAGCAAATCATCTTGTACTAAAACGAAATCCTGATAGAGGTTCACTTTTAAAAAGGAGATAAAAGTCCCTTCCTTTTTAAAGACATTTTGGTGTCGCCCTCATCCTTAGCCTAGAGAACCTTGCGTCTATTGGCGTACTGTGAAACGGAGGCTGGCAACTTTCGCAGTCATCTTTTTCTTTTCAAAAATTCGGTAGGCATGCAATATCTGTATGCTACATCAGCAACGTTTTCGATACGAGTTAAATCGCCAGTACGCTTAGGAATAGCAAATAACTTGCCGCCAACGTCTTTTACAGCTCCAGCGCGAAATCGAATGCAGCCTATTGCGTAAAAACGCACAAACTCAAAACTGCACCAATTCCAAGGCGCTTTCTGCGCACACTTCCGGATCAATTCGAACGCTAACAAGTCTGCAGTTCTCTTGAGTAAGACTTGAACTTTGAAAATAACTCTTCTGCAGCCATGTAGTCAGCTTTCACTTCTAGAATGTTGTAGGGCCAAATTTTGTCTTGGTAGAAACGCGAGGCCAGGCAGAAAATGTGGTCCAGCAACATTGCTTAGGGGAGGGGGAGGAGGGGATTCTGGCCTGCCGTGTCTCTTAAAACTACTTTTTGTGTCTATTGTTTCAAATCTTTAGGAACTCGTAGCGCTTTTGCAAAAACCGCCGCTCAAAGTTCGATAAAATTACAATGCAGCGCCTTTGAAATCTACAACTTAACACAACAGTCGATAAGAAAGTAAATTAACAGAGTTTGTATCTTGAAAAAGGAGGCTCAATATTTTTAATTATTTGAAACGTTTTAATAAATATGTTGAGGTTAAATATTGTCTACGCAGGTTTACGAACTAAAAAACACGAAGAAATGCCAAAACTGAAATTATTTCACGCGCTCCATATTCTGTGTCACGCACGAGAACTTAGCTACAGTTGGTACAATAACAAACAGATGTTTACATCCGTTGATTTAAAAGTCGTATTGTAAGATATCTTACTTAACGATGTGCCGGATTCCCCAGTTAACTGGCTAAAATAAGAGAGAAGACTATTTTTACAGTAAGTCAAACTAGATGAGAAGCTTTACACCGTCGATTGCCCATCGGAAGTAAATGTTCCCACGTCAAAAGCAAATATTGCATCGTTCTCTAAATAAACAAACCTACTTATCCATATCTCTGTAACATTACATCCAAAACCAGAGTTTATTCTTGTGGAATCACAGACATACCGAGCAATGATGTCATGCTCGTTCTTGAGTTTTATCGGTGCGATTTGCGGCGCAGACGAACGCACCTCCTCAACTTCCGTCACACTACTCACGCAATGTAATAACGATATAAAAACAGCACAAAAAGTCCTTGAAATTTTCCGGAATCGAAACAAAAGTAGAACTTATTTTGACAAGACTGCGTGTTTTCCAAAGCCGACGAATTTATTGGAGATGACTATTTGCCCGTCTCATTGTGTCAGGTTAGGAACAAAAGTAATTTTCGCACAATTCCGGAAGTTATTTCGGGTCACTCGGAAGAAGCTAGTCCTGTGGGCCCACATGAATGTTGTAGTTCAATTTTACCCGTGGATCAATTTTTATTTTCTTTTGTTCTTGTGCATGGTACTGTATGGAAATGAGTACCACATTAAAGTGCACATGAGTCGAAAATTAACTACCAATTTTTTTCCAAAGCTTATACTCCCAATATTTCATTTCAATCGATTCCCTCCTTTGAGTGACGAGAATTCGCTGTTTCTAGGGGTTCCGAAATTCCCGCCGAGGTCTGAAATTTTAGACATTTCGCGCGCGGACAAAAGTTTCTGTGACGTCATTCGCGTGTATGTTTAAGGGTGAAACATGGCGGAAAAGGCGAAAAAAGAGTAAACCTGGAAAGTTTTGCGCAGCTGGCGGTCGCGGTAAAGAATCTTGGTAGTTTTTTTTTTAGGAGATCTGCTTCGTATGGGGTCGACTCGGACTCTTTTGTGGATCATCCTTATGGCACTATGATTCCACTCCTTTTTCCTTGTAGTTGTAGGCGCTGCCTTTAAATTGTAAGAAATAAATAGTTCTCCGAGATTTTTGTTCCACCGAACTAATAAAAACAGAGTGACGCACTGGATTGAGTACACACGAATGACGTCACGGCTATTCAATATAACCCAAGACCTTGTCTAGAATTTTAGTGAGAAAGGCCCAACTTCAAAGTTCCTGCTACTTAAAGTAGATTATTTACCCTCAAAATATTTCAAAGAACACCTATTTTCACATTGGAGAAAATAAATAGCTTTGAAATTTCGATTTATTTGCACTTTAAAATAGGCTTGATTTCCACCGCTCACTCGAGGTCGGGAAACACACTGTTCAGCTTAACTCACAGCGTTTGGTACGGCTTTGGGCTGTCTACTGCATTGTGAGCTGTGTTGATGGCGCGAACCCGGGGTCAAAGTCCCACTTAATATTTTAAAGCAAGCAGTTTCATTAATGTGGGTATTCTCACTAGGTTTACTTGCTCAAGGAATCGACGATTTTCGTCGTTTAGACCCTCTTTTTTTTCTGTTAACATCTTTCTGAAAAGGCTTTTAAGGCAGACCGGTATACTATAACAGCAATCCATAAAACATGGGAGTCATTGTAGCTATAACAGAACCGTTCTGTTTGAACCCGGCAATTAGCTCACTGTCTTATGTTTACCTTTCTGTTAATTTATATTTCGTTAAGGAAAGGCGTTTTTTAGTATGTAATACTTTTCGTAATTATTTGCTGGAAGGTTCTACATTGCGTATACGTTTCTAGATCTTTCTAGATTTTTCCATCATCGCGAGCTATCACGCGTACTTTAAGGCACACGATAGTATACGCGACAGCACACAAAACCCGATTTTTTCTGCTGTCGCAAGCAGATAGGATGTTGCCATCTAAAGGGTTGCAAGGTTGCAAATAAGTTGCAAGTAAATGTTGTAAAAAGGGCAACAATTTCTGTTAAGGACGTTACAAGGACGTCACAAGATTTCCTTAAAGTTTCAGTGATTCTCAGGGCAGAACCAAGGTATTTATTTGCTTTCATTTAATTAATTACGATTAGTTACGCACTTTCAATCGTATTGTCGGAACATTCGCAAGCTTATCGTTTGTACATGATCGCTTTATTTATTGTAATTGTTCAAATAGTTTCTTGTCAGTGTTATTGTACTTTTAAACTTCGTATCGTTGTTTTTCAAACCATTTGTAAACTCTCAGTTTTAGGTTTTAACATTTTGTAATAACCGTGTTGTGTAATTTCATCCGTAATTTATCTGCAGCGTTTCTCACAGCGTTTGTGCATTTATTTCAGTTTTCACGGTGTTTGTTGACAAGGTTATAAAGAAGAATAAAGTTCACAAACAGCAGTCGAAACTCGTTCTTCAAATCACTGGAGCTATAGTCATGAAGTAAAAGTTGTTATCAATCGACTGGATTGGACAACAGACTGAAGAGAGAAGTTACGAAATTATCTTCACTTTCTTTCCGTCTTTCTGAAATAATTTATCGTGTCATCAGAATGAAGAAAATACTAAAGATTCATTGGAGGCAGTTTCTGTTTGGTAGGACATCAAAGAACTGGTTACTTACCTAATCCTACAGGGAAGAGCCGTTTTGAAAGTTCTAATATCTTCATGGATTGGAATAAATTTATTCCTTTCTTCCAGTGTGGGCACTTTTCTTAGCTCCTTGCAGTGACCCTGAAACAACATCCGGGGTGGTAAAAAAAATTACTCGTCCTTCGCCAAACCTATGCCTAACCTGGCATGATGAACCAGACAGATAGTCATCGCCACACCCACAACAGCCGCCAAAATCAATTCTACTTCTGTTTCAACTGTGGAAAATTTCAAAGACGTTTTGTGGTCAGTTTATATCCTTGTTCCACTGCGTGAGTGGTGTGACGGAAGTTGAGGAGCTGTGCCTTCCTCTGCGCCGCAAATCCCACCAAGAATCCCAGTCAAGAACGGACAAGACATCGTTGTTCAGTATTTCTGTCAACTTTCCGACAAGTCTGGTATTAGGTTAAAATGTCACAGAGATATGGATGGGTAGATTTGTTTGCTTGGAGCTTTTCGTGGGAGCAGTTACTTGAGATTGGCTATCGACGGCATAAAGTTTCTCACACTTAACAAAATTAATTTAAATTGTTCCAATTTGTATTGCTATTAAGTTATTTTCGATTTCTTCAGCAAGCTAACGGGATAACCTAGCACATCACTGGTAAGATATTTCAAAATATGACTTATTTTTAATCAACGGATGTAAATATCTGCTTGATATTGTTGCTAAGTCGCTCTTGCGTGACACAGATTAGGAGGCAAGTGAGATTTAATTTCAGCTCGAGGTAAGTTTGGTATTTCTTAATTTGTAAACCTTTGTAGACAATATTCAACATCAATATATTTTTTAACGTTTCAAAGCGTTAAAGATATCGAGCCCCTTTTTTATAAAACTTTGGTAGAGGAGTTAACCTTAATTTATTCTAGTGTGCCTTGTTATGTTGCGTTGTAGTTAAAGGCGCTGCGTTGCAGTTTTATCGAACTTTGAGCGGCGTTTGTGCAAAAGTGCTGCTAGATCCTAAAGATTTGGAGCCATAGACAGAAAAACCTATCACTGAATTGTCTTTTGTTAAAATATCAGAGGATTTGAGGCACTACCGGTCAGCTTTTTACCTCGCTGAATTTGGAATATTTTAGACTTTTGGTAAATGAGAAAAGTGTGTCTAGTTAATTGGGGCTCTATTCCCTCACAGATGAGAATATATTTTAAAACTTGCTATACTTTAACATAAGAAGAATCAATATATTGAATAATGATTAAGATTTATTCATAGCTGTGTAAACGTCTGTGTAGCGAGAAGATAAAAAGTGTAAAATTTCGAGTTCTCGCGATGTGAAATTCGAGCTTCCTTATATCCTTCAATCCTTATATCCTTTAATTATATCCTTCAATTACTTACCTAGGCCTTCAAACTGACAAAGTATGAGCGAAATCGATTTTTTGACCGTGGCCACGATTTCTTTGATTTTTACTCACAATCACTCTTAAATCTCTTGTTTGGATCAGCCGAGAAAGTAATCGACAAACACTTTGTCAACACCTCACTCTCCGGCACAGCAAACTTTGGATTTACCAAGTTCAATGTGGCTTCAATACTGAAGCTGAAGCCTTCCCTGGGATTTCGCATTTCTTTAGCACATGGTAGGCGGACTCTCTCAGAAAGTGAGGCGGTTTTTTTTTTTCAGCGACGATTCCCGATGCGTGTGCCAACTTGTCCCTTCGTGTCCTCTCTTGTTCGACAGAAGAAACAAATTTTCTGTGCCAATCGACTTCCACGAATCTCCGTAGCGTACTTTCAAGGAAACTTTGTAGCATCTACACCAATCGTTGGGACTTAGGGGGTTTGGCTTTTGCCCCAAACTATATTGCTTCTTAAGTATTTTGCAGCCATGTTTGTCTTTCACGTGTTTATAGCGGAGCTCCGGCGGAGCACCATACTTATAGAAACCCGTCAACTGCTTTTCTCATGGTAAAAGTGGCTAGCGGTATTGCTTGTGGGCGCGTACGCACGACGACGACGACGACGACGACGGAGTCGCCCAATAATTAATAATATCTTAATAATAATCATAATAATCCAACATGGCGGCCATACTCCAGCTGATCACCTAGTTTACAGCGTAGATCTTTGATATAGGGCATCCGTGTCATGGCTAATTGACACCTGTCAAAACAAGGTTTCCGCTGACCAGTATCACGTGACCATATCGCGGGCTCAAGTTAGAGCTCATCGAGGTCCGCTGTTTTTTTGAAGTTGACCGCTGACCAGGTAATGGTTTTCAATTGGATCGCAGGCTCAAGTCAAGTTAATTTAACCAAAACGAGACACCCAAGCCACAACGAGGCTTAATTTTTCGCGCGCTTTCTGCGGCTCGAGATTTCACATTCAGTTGGTGTCTTCATTTTGAGCAAAACAACATCTTCGAAGGTCAGTTTCTGTCTCTTAATTCGCATAAAGGGCATAAAAATCAAGAACTACTTAAAATATACTCCGGAAGGTGAATTTTCAACTGGAAAATGGAAGAGCAAAAGGTTGTTCGCAGGAAATTCTTCAATTTTTGGATCCACTTCTATGGCGCCCGGGTTGTGTGGTTGAAAAACAAAATGATTTAACGCTTCAGGGCTTGTTCACTTTACCGCGACATCTTGCAGCTCACCAAGAAAGTTCTTAAGAACTCACCGGCATTAATGGGAGGAACGAGTAGCTCACACTTGGTGGAAGAAGTTCTTTCTTTGAACAAACCGTTTGCTATTTTTGTAGATGCGTGTTTTTACTATAGTGGATCGATGCGTATTTTCAAGTGGTAGAAAGCTCGACAACACAGGTAACTTAAATAAATTGAAGCGTAGCATTTGGTTTAATCGTTGTTAATTTTGTTCAAGAAGGAAACTTGTATTTCTGTCTCGACTGGATATAAATAACAGTCTACTCGTTTTGGACACAAAGAAGTAGCTAGTCGAATTGGTTGTTTATTGTTTTACAAGCGAACGAGTTGTTTCCTCCGCTTGGCTGACTGCATATGTTTTTCGGCGTCTGTGTTTCTGCAGTGTTAAGAACTGAAAGAAACGTTTGCCCTTATGTTATTAACGCGTAATCGCAATGAATCCTCGTAAAATTAAGGATTAGTATCACTTATGTTTTGCGCGATGACGGCAATTTCAGCAACTTTCTGAAAACTGGCACAAGTGATATTTACTCGGCCCCATGCGATTACCTATCCAAACTATCAGGATTGTTTTCGTTTTTCTCTTTTCTACGACATTTAAGCTATGTCTAAACTTAACGTACTATGAAATATGTTTGTTAAGTCCCGGCTAAAAGATCAAACATTTTCTTTCATTATCGTGTTTGTCAAGCATAACGTTTGGTGGCTAAACGCAAAATAATGTTTGACCAAACACGGGACCAAGTGAGTCCAAAAAAAAATGATTTTTGCATATTATTGCTGAAATTTTCGACATTACGTAGCTCATTTGATTGCTTTTTACCGTTTGTGCACGATTTGTTTGTTGAGGTGGCTAAACGATCAAACATTTGTTCGTAGTGCGAAATTTTGGATGAACATGTTTGATTTCGATCAAACATGGAAAGCCATTTAATGCACTATTGTGAGAGGTGGCTAAACCGTCAAACATGCTCGTCCAACGATGTTGGATGAAAATATTTGATCATTCTTTGATTGCTAAATTTGTTTTTGAACAAACACACTCGTCCACTGTATTGTTTTCTTGTAATGTTTTGATGTTTTTGAACCGCGGTCAACTCCCGTTGACTGCTCTAAACATAAAATATTGGCGCAAGGAAAGCCGTGCGGTGTTCTTCAATACCAGTAAAAAAATAATAAACGTGGAGCTCCGCTTTTAGGCTTGGCTAAATCTATATATTATGATATTTCCGGTTTGCACTGATTGGCCAAATTTTGACAGCTCAGACAGCCGGAAGCCACAGGAAGCATTTTTTCCTTCCTCCAACCCCCACCCCCAACCCCGAGAAAGCTTGCTCACAGGCTAAGTGGAAAGCTTAGAGAGGTATGTTAAAAAAATTTAATTTTCTACGAACTGACGCGCATCTCCCTCATTCTTTGTCATGTGGTTCGTTTTTCCATCATGTTTTGCGCCCGTGCGTGCTGCGCTATCTCGTCAGCTAATTGTAAAAATGGAAAACAAGGAAGAAGGTTTTGTCGACGAGGCTGAAGTTGAAGTTGAAGAAACCTCTAATCAGAAGCTGAAACAAAGTAAAAGAAGATGGAGTAAAGAAGCAAACGGACAATCGAACTTTTTTGGAACACTCCATACCTGTGGAACATACTGTTTTCCACGGACTACCACGTACCTGACTCACCGATGGTTCTAAAGGTCTTGCGTCTGAATGTTTGATCTTTGTGCGATTAAACATGGTTTACTTGTTTGGTTAGTGCTTCCGGCAAACATCAACATTTTTGGTTACCAAACATTCCCCATGGCTATCACTTCCAGGTGCGACATTTAACGTTGGTCAAAAACTACCACAATGAAAACATTGCTCTGGGTCCCGGAGGTCTTTTTGTTTGTTTGCATGTTTTTTTGTGTGTGTCATCTGTGAGCGACGAAGCAGAATTTACATGTGGTAAGATGACTGATAAAAATTTAAATTTCTGAATTTCAAACATCCTGAGGAGCAAACAAAGAAATATTATTCAGAACTACACTTTCTTCCAAATTGAGGAGATTATTGTTAGAAAAATGGCCAATATCCTATTCTGATAAGCACACTGTTACTTTACGCTTCGAAATCGCATGTTTTGACGTTTGTGTCACTTTTTTTACGGCGCTCTCTAAATTTTTTTTTTTAGGAGCCCAAACATCTTATTGCGGTTTACTGCTTTTTCGCTGGGCGAATTTAATGTGACAACAGACCATTTAACAAGTGACAATTTTGCGGATTTTGCCCCGTCGAAATCGGCAAAATACTTGAAAGTAATAAAACATCTCTTAAATATTTCCTATGTTGTGAAATACGGCAAATTATATAACAAAATGTTCATTAACATGCGTCATTTTCAGTGAGATAATCAATGTTTACATTCACCTTTTTTTACATTTTAGGGTTGGTGCAAGCAATGAGTTTGTGGACCCTTGGAAAGCTGATGTGAACGCCTCGGAACAGATGTTTATATTACCGTTCGAGCAAACCAAGTGCTTTTGTTCAGAAATACTTCACCTAAAGCTATATAGACCTTATCACGGTTTCAGACGCCATCTTGGAGGGTATACAAACAGAACTTATTTTACAGTGTTTGTATGCAATTCCCGCGTTGCCAAAAAAAGCGTGAAGCTCCTGTTTCTCAGCAAAAAATTACATTGCTAATTAATGGTACTAGGCAAAGGGTTCCACTGACAAAATTTGAGGGATTATGTTGTGCCAGAAAACGTTCTCTGGGTTTTTTAATTTTTCCATACATTAGTCTGTTGTTTTTTTACGCGAATTTTTCAGCCCACGGCAAAAAAATTACAAACAAATGTATGGAAAAATTAAAAAAGCCAGAGAACGTTATCTGGTACGGCTAAATCCCTAAAATTTTGTCTGTGGAACCCTTATCGTAGAACTATTAATTAGCAATATATTTTTTTTGCTAAGAAACAGGCGCTTCACGCATTTTTTTTAACAACGAATTTGCATACAAACACTCTAATTTCTCTTCTGCTCACCTACCCGTCAAGATGGCGTCTGAAACCTTGATGACGTCTATGCTGGTAGAGTTTGAGAAATCTCGATTTTTTTTTCATTTTGCACACCTACAGGAAATATTTACGGACAGCCGCACGTAACAGCTTAATTGACTTAACGGTCATTATTTTTTTCTGCTTTTTCCATTTTTTCTTTGGTCTCTGTAGAATTCTTTGCGATAAGACAGGCCAGGTGTTGTTAAGAGCATGCCTCAAATTTGGTTATTTCAACAAAGTCACTACAATACTCTTCTGAGGCTACTTACAGACACACGGAGGAGCAAGCGACACAACCAGCAATAAGACTGCAAGGTGCATCTCAGCCTGAAGAAATTCAAAGCAGACAATGAGTGAATAATCATTGTATTTATTTTGATGCCCGTGGTTTGAGGAGAGAAATTAAGGAGAGAGAAGAGTTTTCGTTTTGTTATTAGGATTAAACATCTCAATCCAATTCGCAACTCGACAAAGTTGAAAGTTCGGTAGGATCAACTGCCGACACTCTACTCAAATGTATGTATTAGCTTCGCCACATCAAACGTTACATGTCAGTTGTGTCTATCAGCAAATCCATTATATCTTTTTGTAAACCGAAGCAATGAAGACAGAAATTCGGGATTGAGTGAGGCAGTGAGTTAGTGAATTTTGTTGAGTCACCTAGTCGATCCTTTTGAGAGAGGAAGATTGGACGACTAACCCAGACGCTGTTTACTTTGACCTAGAGGGAAAACAGAGAAAACAAAGCTTTCAACTATTCCGATTAATTTTCCGAATAAACAAACAGGAAGTTGGAAAACCCTCTTTTAATGGTACCATTGGCACGAGTAAAGTGAAAGTTCTTGGAAATTTTAATTCGACATACGTAGAAACTTACAGGAAACTAAAAGAATCTAAGGCACATGGTCCTTAAAATGAAACCGGTGCGAGGCAATAAAAAGTTATCCGCCGACCGGTTATTTCAGTTGGTAGAGCACCGGACTTCCGTGCGCGCGGTTGGCCCATGTTTACACCTCTGCCAGACCAGCATTCAGGGTCTTTATATAATTGAGGAGAAAGTGCTGCTATGGTAATGACATCTGCACACGGTCACATTTTCTAATCTTCCCTGACAAGGAATCTAACGACACTTGTTCCTAATAATCGATGAGACGTTAAGGAACCCACGCGCTGTTCGAAAACAGTAGAGGCGTCGTCCCTGGTGTGGGGGTCTATCTCTATCTTTCACATTCATGAGTGGGTTGGGTTGGCGGGCGAGATCAAAATGTAGACTGGTAGCTGCTAGCGGCGCGTTTAAATGCTGACAGAAGAATTGAAAATCGCGCACCGACTATGCGATATGACCCATATATAAATACATTCCTTTACTATTACCACAAACAACTTTATGTTGTCCAGACATTGCTCTCCTAGGTGGTTATCAAAAAAATAAAATAAAATAAAATAAAAAATAAAAAAAAGGACAAGAAAAAAGAAAAAAATGAAATATTTTTTTTGGAGCGATAATTATACGATTGATAGCCATAACTGGGTACCGCAAAAATACAAAATCGCAAAGTCAGCGGGTATTCCAACCTGGGTCTCCTGCTCGAAATACGGCAGCTATACCCGCTCGACCATAAACACACAGCATATAAAATTACTTAGGGAAATTAAGGCATAGTTAGAATTCTAATTTGCATAAAATAACAATTATAACATTGTGTAGATATAAAAAGCATGGCTGCTCCTCCTTGTTTGGGGTGGCCCCCGAAAACGATCAGGGGCTCATAGACCCGCGGGGTCCCCAGTCAGTAATATTACAACATCTCCCCTCTAGCAGGATTCAATGACTCTTTCTCGCTTCCTGAATTCTCCTCCAGATCTCGTAGTAATTGGTGGATTTTGTGCTTGTACCTTGATTCTCACCGGTGCGTCTTCTTTTCTGAGTGACCGTTCCTCAGTTTTAGGTAAATTTAAACTTCTGGGGGAGCCGCCAAGCTGGGAAGCCACAGCATGACGCAGCTGGGGATGCATGAATTGATCATTTGGAACTGAGATGATCTGTCTTTTATTTCTTCTGTAGATAAGCCCCTGTTCATCTTCCTGGGGATACGACCTTGGTAACACTTCTGCTTTGCGCCACTGTTCCTCCCGATTTGGACTAATTCGCACTTTGTCCCCCACCTCAAGTGGAGGCAAGTTTCTACTCTGTTTGTCATAGTTCCTCTTAAAAATGTCCCGACGAACTTGAAGTGCTTTCACAACTTGGTCAGGGTCCACTTCTTGGGGTAACAAGAGACTTCGACGAGTACGTATTATTGTGCGTGTTCGCTGACTCATCAGTAACAGGTGACACACCTATATCTTGGAAAGGTGTATTGCGATACTTTAGCAATCCCTCAAATGGGTCCTTATGGTCTGCTGCAGCATTCTTCAGGGTACGTGCACTGCCCTCTCTTCTGCATCATTCAATTGTGGGTACTCCGGTGAGGTTGTAGTATGGCGAGATCCCCATGGCTACTGTTAAATAAATTTCTGGTATTGCTCTAGTTACAATCTTCAGATCATGGCCAAGTTCGGTTGCCTGGCCAAGTTCATCTCGATAGTGCAGCAGTTCCACGATGGCATGAACGCAAGAGTGCAGGATGACGGCGAGTACTCTCAGCCGTTCCCTGTAACCAGTGGAGTAAAGCAGGATTGCGTGCCGGCTCCCGCCCTGTTCAGTGTGTGTTCCTTGCGATGCTAACTGACGCTTTCCGAGACGGTGACATTGGAGTTGGCTTTCGGTATCGTACCGACGGCAAACTCTTTAACACTCGGAGATTGCTAGCCAAGACCAAAGTGCATGAAGACACAGCCCGAGATTTCCTCTTCGCTGACGACTGCGCGCTGAATGCTTCCACCCAGTCTGACATGTAGGGAATCATGGACATCTCCTCCCAATTGCCTGCAACGACTTTGGACTCACGATTTCCACCAAGGAGACAGAGGTCATGCACCAGCCAGCGCCTGAAGCTCCCTACACCGAGCCCCACATTACCGTCAACGGTCAGCGACTAGCCGTATCAGACAAGTTTGTCTACCTCGGCAGTACTTTGTCACGCTCCTTCAACATCGATGAGGGAGAGGCCTACAGAATTGCTAGAGCCAGCGCAGCCTTCGTTAGATTGAAGGATAAGGTCTGGAAGCGCAGAGGACTGAGCCTTGACACCAAGCTCAAAGTATACAGAGCAGTTGTGTTACCATCCCTGCTCTACGCCTGCATGCCCGATAGCTCAATGCCTTCCATATGAGATGTCTCAAAACCTTGATCTGCTTTAAGTAGCTGGACAAAGTGCCAGAAGTGCTCTTGCGGGCTGAGATGGAGAGTATCCACGCCATCCTGATGCGCTCTCAGCTCCGGTGGGCTGGCCAAGTTCACCACATGAAAGACAGTTCGTGCAATGATCGGCCTAATCAGCCACCTTGGCACACACCTCACACCCCCAGTGACGTGATGAAGTCGTGGTCATCTTCGCACGCGAAGAATGAATATCATTACTGTACTGCAAACCATTGTCACTCATCAGGGATTCCAAACCTTGCAAATATCTTCTTAAAGTTGTTAATAACACAGGTAGCAATTTTCTGGTGAAGTAGCTCTATTTCAAAGTACTTTGAATAAAAATCTGTGGCAAAGTCATCAACTTGCTGTTTTTTAGCCGGCCAGCCTTTCATGACATAGTCCATCACTACTTTGGATACTACTCTCTCTCTCTCTCTCTCTCTCTCTCTCTCTCTCTCTCTCTCTCTCTCTCTCTCTCTCTCTCTCTCTCTCTCTGTCTCTGTCTCTGTCTCTGTCTCTGTCTCTGTCTCTGTCTCTGTCTCTGTCTCTGTCTCTGTCTCTGTCTCTGTCTCTGTCTCTGTCTCTGTCTCTGTCTCTGTCTCTGTCTCTCTGTCTCTCTCTCTCTCTCTCTCTCTCTCTCTCTCTCTCTCTCTCTCTCTCTCTCTCTCTCTCTCTGTCTCTCTCTCTCTCTCTGTCTCTCTCTCTCTCTTGAAAATGTTTCAGTGGGACACTCTTGGAGTCCGTCGCCACCATCATACTGCGATGATGATGCACAAAATTATGCACAACAAAGCCCCTGAGTACCTCACCGAAGCATTTCACCTAGTTCGTGACACTACTACTTACAACCTCAGAGACTCTAACTTGAATTTAGCACTCCAAAAACCCAATACCGAAAATTTGAAAAAAAGCTTTTCATACCGTGGTGCTAAGCTATGGAATTCCCTTCCATCTACGATTAAAGCAGAACCGTCTCTTGAGGTCTTTAGAAAATCCTTACGCTCACTCGGTCTCCATGACCTCAATTCAGATACTTCTTTTTAGCTTTCGTATACCTGTAATTCATGTAATTTTAATTGACGTGTGATATTTTAATGCATGCACGGCTTTCTCGAAAACCAATTCTATGTAATTAAAGAAACTCCGTGTTGAAATAAATATCATAATAATCATAATCTATCTCTCTCTCTCAGAGATCAGGTTTAAACCTCTCTGATGAGTATGTGTCCAACATAGCTCACAGGGGGCCCAGACAATCTTTTTGTACGATCCTTTCTTAATTCATAACAAATGTATTGAATTTTCCCTATTTTTCATTCTCTAGGGACGAATCGCTAAATATACGTATTGAACAACGCTAAATAAAAGGTAAATTGCCTTACTTGAGGTGTACTGTTGTTCTTTTGCCTCAAAAGCGATATTTTTATTTTGTCGGATTTTGTCTTCGCCGTCAAATTTGCCTCATAAGAAACGGAAAGGGTGAAAATAGATTTGAACGGTTCCAGCACCGAGCCAGCGCCAAGGCGTTTTTTTGCCCTCAGAAAATCGCATCGCTCAGCTCTCATACCACTCGACAAAAAGGCCGAAAGATTCATGCTTTTTCTCTTGCCTCTCGATCGAAAATCCGCCCAAGTGGTCCCGAGCTATCCCTCAGAGCAAAATAAAATCCCACATTTTCCACAAGGTCGAAATGCGTAGGAAGATCTTTATGTGCCGGCCAGAAACCGTCCTGCTGATTGCCTCCTTCTGTTTGGACGCCTTTAAATGATAACTTGTTAAAGTTTCCAACCACTGTACGCATTTTGAATTGGTTGATGTTGAGCGGCGTCCAGTCAGAAAGAGGCAATCATCACTTCATGTGCATAGCTTACTTTGTTAGGATTGAGGTTCAAACCTACTTCAAACCTCTGCTTCTCTCAAGCACTGCTCTCAACTTATTATCAATGTCTCTTTGATCTTCACCATGTATCAGGAAATCATCTACCATAATTTTCACAGAAACCCCTCAAACAGCCTTTACAACTCCCTTTGATAAATTTCAGGTGTCGATGAAGGACTGAGTGATCCTCAGAAACTAAACTCATGTTCTTCGACTAATACAAAAGAAAACATGGCTGCTCCTCCTTGTTAGGGATGGCCCCCTAACACAATCAGGGACCCATGAGCCCGTGGGTCCCAAGTCAGTATTACAACAATGTCGAAGTAATAAAGTTTTTCTAATCAAAAGAGTTACTTAATTAATAATTAATTACTTAATCGTCTTCTTTTTTATTAAAAAAATATTTTCTAAATTTCGGAAAAGATGGTAGAAAATGAGTCAACATCACGCAACATACCTCACTGAGAGAAGAGATAGTCTGGTCACGGCTTGGTTCGGATCTGAAAAAAGAAAACCAGCTATTATTCTTTATTTACGGTTTTGCCTTTCAAGAGGTTTTATTTTGTTAGTTTTGAAAATTTCCCACCTCTTGTCCCTTTACGAGTTACCCCTGACGGTGGTAAAATATTTCTCCCCCGCCAAGTGCTGTTTTAGAACTCGCTCTTCCCGCCCTCCCCTTTGTCGTCTCTAGCACCATCCCTTCTTGTCTCCCGGGCTCACGACCCCTGTCCCCCCTCCACTGTCTTGAAAACCTGTCACCCATTTATTGAGAAGTTAATTAACGCACGCTTAAAACACTCATGTCCTGGAAAACTGACACAAATTTTTCACGGTTGTATAAAAATATTAGGAACAATTTTCCGAATAAAGAATTAGGAAAGTGGAGAAACGTTGCTAGTAGTACTAATAAAGGCGCAAGTTAAAGAGAAAAATTATGTAATTGGGAAATTATAATTCTTCGACCATTACGGAATCGCGCCCATCGAAACACTTCGGCCGTAAAAAGTGGGGTACCCATGAGGCTTTGCGCGCTAACAAAGACGTGCCGCCGCTTGCGGTTCCTTTTTGACTCGAAAACATAATTCCCAAAAGGGAAAAAAATATTCTCCGTTATAAGGCAATAACAGGAGCTTGTACTGTGAAAAAATGTGAAAATATGCTCGCGATCGATTAATACCGGCCGTGAGAGTATGGAGAACTTTGCGAAGACAAGCCACAACTGAAAAAGATATCGACGAGCGCCGCATGAACTTTGCAATAACTGTTTACGAACATCTGTTTTCCAGTGTTGTTCTGCTTCATTTCGTGCGATCGATCGCTTCGTTTCCACTTTTGATGTTCTGCTTTTGGCGTGTTTGTGTTCGCATTAAAAGTGAAAAGAGGCAGTGAGTTTATATTGTTTATCGTTTAATCATCGCTTGCGTTGGTTTGATTGACCGTCGCGTGGCCCGTGCTGGATAAATCTTTCTCGCGTGAAGCGGTGTTATGCAGACAAAAGCATTCTTCGAGTACCAACGCGCAAGAGTTGTTGTTATCAAATAATGTTGTAGTATTCGAACTTGGCAGAAACAACATTGAATAAAGCGGCAAAGTAAGATACTACCGCTTTGCGAAGTTTCATGTTTGCGAAAGTCATCGCATTTCAGTAGCAAGAGATAAAGTTAGCCTGTTGAAACGATGAGTTGTCGGATTTTCCTGTCCGGTCAACTGTCGTCATAGGAGCATTTTAGCGAAAAGGGCAAGTGCATCGTAAGTGTTTCATTGGCTTTATATCGTTTTCAAAGAAAAGACAAAATGTTTATGCACTAAAGCGATTGAATTGATTATGGATTTCTTTCACCCTCATTTGCGTCAATGTAATTTAACTTAGGAAATATTTCTAACGGCGATCATTCACGTCTTCAATATTTAATCCGCGGTTCAAATATACGTATGGATTTCAAATATTCGTTCTCAGAGTTTAAATCGATACGGCCTTTAGACATGCCATTACGGTACGTATGCTGTTTCTCAATGAATTAGCATGTTCTGGGCGCTTAATGACATGATATACACTAGGGATTTCGATGATTGGCAGCTCCGCATTTAGATTTGCATATACGATCGACGTGGTTCAATGGGCGCGATTCCGTAATGATATGTAAAAAACTGGCAGGAACTTTCACAAACAAGCACAGATGGTCCACAGAAAGGAACGAGGAGTGAGAGGAGAAAAACCTATCCACGAATTAATATTGTTCAAGATATTTCTCTTGTGGTAAACCAAATAAAGCAAATATTATGATTTTGCAGCTAGAATTAGACTATTGTCTCTGTTTTTGAAGAAATGACGAATTTTGTTCATTGTAAGTTTATTTAATAATTTATTTTCTTAATTTTCCTCGAAGATGGTGGAAAACGAACGAACAACACGCAACGTACCCTAAGGACACAAGAAATAGTTTGATCACTGATTGAGGTTGATCTGTCTGAAAAAGAAAATACTCCATTTAATTTTACAGTTCTAGATTGGAGGACTTATTTTGATGTAAAAATATACTGGTTTTGAGCAAAATGTTTAATGGATTAGGACGCTTCTCGGACATAGTTTTAAAACCAGCATATAAGGAAAACGTTTTTCACAGGTAACCAACTTGATTTAAGTAAGGCACAACAGTAACCTCAGCACCTGCATAGAATACATACCTCTTTTTTCTTGAAAACTCCTCAGTCTCAATATGAATAATAGCACCGATTAAACTCTCTCGTTCACTGCAGTCAGGCAACAGCGATGGAATCAGCTGGTGTCATTTGTGTAATAAATGTAATGACTAAGCAGAGAAAAGGCGTCAGAGGTGCATTTTTTTTTCTTAAAAACCATTTGAATCCATATGGTTGAAACTAATTTGCTTTTTCATCAGCCAATACTTTTTACTTAATGCCATAAGGATGTTTATGTTAAGAATACAACTTCCCTTCGACGGCCATGCGGTCCACTTGTGAGTTCACAGTTGATTCTGTTTAGGGCGTAATCGAAAAAGGTTAAAGACTGGGGTGAAAAGCAACCTCCAAGGTGAAACCTCTGAGAATGTTGACCAAAAGAAGGAGAGAGTGGAAAATGGGAAATTAATTAATGTATTCAGAGATGGATTGACTTTTTGAATAAGGAACATGCAGCCTTGTTACAACATCGTCCTGAATCTAACATTGTTAGATTAGATTAGATTTGATTGTTGAAAAGGAAGTAATTTTTCCTTTGAGCCATTTCAGATTTCACGGAGCGAAACCTGAGCATAAGGTTGAAACGTTTTCTCGGTTCGAAAGCCGGATGTAACGAGTAGCGAAGCCAGGTGGTTTAAATATAGCAACGCATAAATAACTGTAAAAACCGGACATAGTTCATTCAGTTCTCTGTCTGTATGTTTTTTCTCTTGCTTAAACTGTCTCAAACAAGCGGCGGTCTTTCCCAGGATTTTCTTAAAAAAGGATTGCAGCAGATCTCGAGAAAACGTATATTCTGTTTCATTTAGCGTACGCCTGCGAGCAGCGAACACACATCTGAAACGAAACTCCCAAAATATACGCGGGCGAAATAACACTAATTTTGAAATTATTCTGAAGGTTGATTTCCACTGTCGCGTTTTTGTCCACGCACGTTAACGTACGTAAAAACTGAAAACGTACGTAAAAATGAAAGTTTACGCGTGCGATTACGTGCGTTGACTTTACGCTGCCCAATTTCCAATGCCACGTTTTTTCTTGGCATTTACGTACGTTATTCGTACGTACGCTCACGCAGCGATCGGAAAGGTTTTCGCAAAAGTTGAACTGGGTTCAACTTTTAAGACACGTTCACAAGCATATGCTAAAAATAATATAACTTTCGAATGTTTTAGATTGAAACAAGAAGTTTTTGAGACATCCCTGTGCACAGTCACCGCGGAGCTCATCAGTTGTTGCCTATCGGTCGAGTAGTTCATTCCCGGACTTTCCCGATTCCCCTTTTCATTAATGCACTTGTTCGCGATCTTTAATTATGACAACCCTAAGGGAAATCATAGGTGAATACTAAGCTTCTAGTAGGTGAAGGGGTCGCCGGGAACGCACCTAGGAAGAAATACTGACATCTATAGTGCTGGTGTGGGTAGCAATTACTTTACATGGATGATTTATTTTTTGTTATGAAATGTTCAAATAATGATGCGTGCTATCATTGGACGAATGGAGCGCATTATATCTTAACATATACACTCGCCCAACGTTACGCTCGTTTATTGTGGAATTATAATGCACGTGGGCTACGTGACAAGTGTCTGTGCGCTCAGATCTCTTGACAAGTACATAACAGCGGAGCACCATACCCGTGAACTGCTTTACTCATGGTAAAAATGGCTAGCGGTATTGCTAGCTGGCGCGACCGCACGTCGACGACGCAGTCGAGAACGAAGTTGCCCAATATTCAATATTAGTATATACTAAAACAGTGGATAGTGTTGAAGGCGCGCTCTGATTGGCTAGTCAAACTCCGAATATCCTTTGCTATTTACCTCCGAGCAATTCGCGAGTTTCGTGCTCCCTCGTGTGAATTTCGAAAAACTGGCGTCCCGGGTTTGCATCCGTGACAATTGAAGAATTCATCCAAATTAACGACGAAGCAGTCCCTGAAAATACAAAGAAAGCGACTAAATTTGGTTTGGCCGTGTTTAAAGTTAATGGTTTATGTTTTTAACCGGGAGGTTAACGATAAAAAACAATGAGAAAGGTTTTGTTTACAAATGTAAATTAATCTTGCGTAACCTCACTTGCTCGCTTGAAAACCGAAGTTGAATGATATTTTTTTACAGAATGACTAAGATCGCGCAAATGCCTCCGAACAGCATTGGCAGAAACCTGATCTTTGAAAGGAAGCTTGATTCTAACTGTGGCGGTATCTCTGTTCGCTGAAGGACCAGAAGGGTCTCGAAGAGAAAAATTGGAAATGACGGATTCAGTAAGGCCCCCAGGGTAGTCATAAGATTGGCCCCACTGTGCAGCCAGTTTTTGTCAGTAAAAAGTTGGAGCAAGACTTTAGGCCTAAGGAAGCCAAGCCGTCTATTGTTAATCAGCAATGCGTTGTTTATCATTTTTCATGTGACTGTGTGCGATGCACATTATGTCGGTTACACAACCCGACACCTTTTCCAACGCGTTGCTGAACACAAATATTCGGTAATTGGCAAATTAACATCTCGCTGAAGCGCACGGTGGCAGCAATCTTTTGAATGAAAGCCTTTTCAGGATCGTTAAGAAATGTCAAAGCAAGTTTGATTGTTTAGTGTTTGAGATGCTTTTCATCAAGAAACTCAAACCTAATCTCAACGTGCAAACGGACGCCGTACGTGCTAAACTTTTTGTCTACTTAAAGATATTTATTTCTGTTACACTTCTTAATCAACTGTTGTTCTTTTAGTATTTAAGCGCCCAAAAATTTTATCATTTTCTGTCTTGATAATGGCGTTACGTTAACGTCGAAACGTCGTCGAATTAGCTTTTTACCTTTTTTATCTTTTTATCACGTTTTTTAGAAATATTTTATCACAATCTTTTATAGTGAAATGTTTTAAAAGCCACTTCTTTTCCGTATGTTTATTTTTAGTTTGTTTTATTTAGAGCTGTTTTTTGCTCTGTATTGCAATTTTAGGCATATCTTTAGAAGATTTTTAATTTTGAATAATAAGGTTGCATGATGCCTGGAAGACCTATAACAAAAGAGCAGAGGGAAAAAAAGAGAGAAAGAGAACAAGAACGACAAAGGTGAAAAAAAAACTACGAGAAATGAGAAGCAACAGAACGGAGGAAGAGCGAGTAGCTGAAGTACAAAGGCTGCAGGAAATGAGAAGGAGCAGAACTGAAGAAGAACGGGAACCTGAAGTACAAAGACTGCAAGAGTTGAGAAGGAGCAGAACTGAACAAGAAAGGGAAACTGAAATACAAAGACTGCAAGAAATGAGAAGGAGCAGAACCAAAGAAGAACGGGGACGCTGAAGTAGAAAGATTGCCAGAATTGAGAAGGAGAAGAACTGAACAAGAACGGGAAACTGAAATACAAAGACTGCGAGAATTGAGAAGTGCAATAGTCCCAAATGTTTGGAGCCAGAACAGTAAACAAAAGTCTTAAGGTTCCGGTCGGCGTCCACCACCACGATGGTGTAGTCGACATGGACGGATGAGCCGCAAACTGTTTCAATTCCGCATCCCCGCAGACGCCCAAGGGCACACTCGTGGTCACGTGCAACTGAGTGGCCACCCACAATTGCGGAGCGCGCCCTCGTTGGAACGTGCGCCATTGCGGATGGTTCTCTAGCTTGGCACGAGCCGTCACCAAAGCCGGCGCGCAGCAAAGCTGTGCCCGTGTACGAGGAATCTTGATCACGGCCCTCTTAATGACGCGCAACACCTCCGACGACCGATGACCCGGTTTCATGCAGTGTTTGGTACCCCCGCTGCGCGGCGTGCCACGCACGTGCACGAACGTCAATTGAAACGAGTCGTTCATTTCAAACTGTTCGTTGGAATTCAACATCTTGGCCAGGTGCTGCAACATGGTGTCCACCCGCAAAGAATCCCGACGCCATTCCCCGGCCATCAACCCCCAACTGTTGTAACTGTTCACCAAACGATTGGAGTATATGGTGAAGAACACGCGGTCCTGATCCTCAATCTCTTCCTCCTGGTCGCGCAGCAAACGTTCCAGGGCCCCGCATAGCCCTTGCGTCAATGCGGGCGTCACGTTCTGGCGCGGTTTCAAAGCCCCCACTTGGCGCACGCGCGTCCGAAACATGCGCTCCTGGACGCCCATGCGCACACTGCGCCGCTGTACCACGGGCTCCAACTCAAACTCGAATCGTCCTGGCGGGTCCTGGTCTTGACTCATGCTGGCGTGGTACCGTCACGCCAGGCACCTCATTTTATACACCGTCACTGCTGACGCCACCCTGGCGTGGCCCCATCACCGCGCACCAATCAACGCAAACCACCCGGTCTGACGTCATGGAAGAACCAGGGGATGGGAAGGGGTCCCTTCCCTTTTTGAGGTTATGTGGGGAATCTCTGCGGCGCTGATTGGTGGACACCAAATCGATAAAGGCGACGCACCGGCCACGGAGATCACTGAGTTTCAAGATGGCGTCCGAAACACCTCGTGAGAAAATGCCAAGATTAGACGTAGTGAAAGAAGGATGGCGCAAGACTTTCACCATCCATGATGGAATACAATGGACACCAGACGACAGCAGTCCAGACCAGGACGGTTCAGTGTCCCATTGGGATTTACTGCCGCCGGAAATGCCTCTGCCTGCCTCAGCCTCTGCCTGCCAAAGTTTTCAGTCTGACCTACACTCAACAAATTCTCAACGAGAGCGATTACATTCCTTGGTTCCAAGACCGTCATTGCCACGTGCCCATTGAGGGTTGTCCAATATACCTGATCTGAGTCGGGTCGAGTCCAATCGGACTTACCGGAAGTCAGGTCGCACCAAAGGGTATGTAATGATTTTAACCTTCTTCTTCTGTAAAGCACGCGCGCGTTCTTCCTCGTTGTTAATGTAGCCATGCGGAAGTGGCTGTTTGTGCGAGACGCGTGTGCAAAAGACGGTCTCTCTTACCGGAAGTCGGTTTGCGCGAGACTTATTAAATTCAGCAAGTACGGCTGGCAGCGAGGGTAGAAAATGTTGGCGGTTCGACTCCGTTCGATCGAATCGAGTCGGGTCGTCGATCCGTCTCGACCCGACTCGACCCGTCTCTGTAAAAGTCGGTTCGTCTTAGCGGAAGTCGGTTTGCGCGAGACTTAGAAAAATTCAGCAAGTACGGCTGTCAGGCAGGGTAGAACATGTTGGCGGATCGGCTCAGCTCGATCGAATCGAGTCGGGTCGTCGATCCGTCTTACCAGAAGTCGGTTTGTTCGAGAGAAGCAAGTACGGCTGTCACGGAGGGTAGAAAGTGTTGGATGTTTTTGTCCGATCGGATTGAGTTGTGTTTGTTTGCGTTAGTTAGGATATTAAAAATAACGGTTATCAAGATGGTAGGAAATGAGGGTGGTTCCAGTGTGACCATCGTATGGTGTTGGGGTGTTCGTATAAGATGTAAGTGTTCTCATACATGCGGTTATTTTTTTATCGGACTTAATTAGAATAGCATAAACGATTTGATGTGGTGTTTGTGGGTTTTATAGTGGAAGTTGAGTAACACTAGTTGCCTGGGGTACAGTTAATTGTATGTTGAACCATTGTGCTCTTTTTGGAAAAAGGTTTTTTATTTGTAATAATGGAGTTTTACAATAAGCAGTCCCGTAGTTAATGTAGTTATCATTTTAAGGTTTGTTGGGTTTATAAGCCGTCTTATTATAGGCACTTGGTGTACAGTTAATATGAGGCTGTATTGTAATAATTGTGGTATTTTGCAAAGGGACCAGCGGTGTATTAAATAAGGTAGTCAGACTGTTTTGGAAAGAAGGGCTTGTATTATCATCAACTTGTCCTATTATAACAGGTTTTCCAATAAAAGTTCATGAATCTCTAGTATTGTAAGTACTGATAGATTCATTTCTAAATTAAGTTTGTTCATATGGTCTGTCTTTGAAACACTGTATAGCTATGGCAGCGATAATTATATGGCTTAGGCATAACCGACTTACAGTGCCTTTATAGGATATCGCTTTTTGTAAAATGGTGTTTGGAGGATTGTTATTTCCAAAACAACCAGTGGGTAGGACGCATAACATTCATTTAGATCTTTAGATTGAGCATAGTCTGGTTTTATATTTGTTTTTTTTTTAGTAAAGTAAGAATTAACTGAAACAATGTTTTGCAATGGATGTAGAAATTGGAAAGTGGAGTAATGGTACATGTTTTTGTTTTGTTGGTGAATTGTAAATTGGGTATGTTTGTTACAATTGGATGGAACTTGGGTGAACTTACATTGGCATATTTTCTGTTTATGGTAAAGAAAAATGATTTTGGGGGTTGGTTTCAATTCTGGGAGGACTTTACTCTGTGATGTTTGTGGATTTGTTATAGTTGTTTGGTAATATGAAATGCAAATTTAGAAACTTTTTTTGACATATGATCAAATTGCTTAAAGTCCTTAGGGGCGGGGGTGGAACTCCCTGAAAAATTGGGTGGCGAATGCGGGTTGCTTGAGAAAAGGTGATTTTTTGGACAGGAAAATCCGTTTTTTCTGTCTCTATTTTAGGGCTGTCCAAGAGAGAAGATCTGTTGTTGGTGGTTTTATCAGTAATGATGAAGTATTTGCTTTTGTAAAATCTTCACTCAAATCAAGACTAGATTGACAAACCATATGTATTTTACAAAAAGGAATTTTTAAAAACCTTTCGTTCTAGGGTTGCACACACCTATATAGCCCATATAAGGGAGTTCCATCGCCCCAGGCATAAAAGTAACAGTTGTATTAATGTTCTGGTTCACTAACCCTCTGCTTCTTTCTAGGGCTAGCAGTCTCTGTTCGCTGCCTGGTGTCATAGTCTTCTTTATGCTTTGCACTGGGAAGAGATAAGGAAATGAATTTAGTATTGGTAAAACGTGTATTGGTTTTATTTTAGAAAGATGGGGTAGTTGTAATAGTTATGAATTTAGGGTGTGTGGTGTTTAGACTTATGCACATGAACTGTCTAAATGTATATGCTTTATTTACAGTAGAACCTTGATTATCTGGACTCGTTGGGACTGAGCTGAACAGTCTGGATAATCGAGACTCGGGATAATTGAAAATACGTATATTAATGAGCTAAAAATAGAGATGAATGACTGAACTAATGGAGCATGAAATCTTACTTAGAAATAAAGAACACCTGCCCAGTCAGAACTGAGGGAAATACATTGCCATACTATATTGCGTGTGAGCTCAAAACGCATGCAGATTTGTGGTCTGAAGCAAAAGAAATTCATTTTGACCCGGAGTTGTGTTACTTAATTTGTAAAGAAACAGTTTTGCCGTGGATCTTATTAAAATATCGCTAATTAATTTTCATGAAAAACTGGGACCAACTAAGCAAGTGTAGATAATGGAAAAATCTGGATAATTGAGGTCTGGTTAATCAAGGTTGGACTGTACTGTGTTAAGATATGCGAGGGTATTTGTTGGTATGTAACTGTTACATTCTTGTTTACCTTTCATTGTCTTGCAATTCATAAGCCCTGACATAGCTTGGCAATGACATGCCAATTGCTGCCAGGTGAGTGGCAAACGTGAGTACATCATCTTGGTCTTCAGGCGGTTGCCTTTTGCACAAGAAATAGACCTAAGAGAATAGGTGGTTGTTATGTAATGCTGCTTTTAAATAAAGTTTTTAATTATGCTATGGAGGAATGCACTGAACAAGTAACAATGTGGTTTTTTGGTAAGTCTGTGGCAGCTACTGTGCTACTGGAATTTTTTTTGTTTTTTGTGAGAATTTTGTTTTAGATCGGAGGTAGTGTTTTATCATGAATAAACAATTATTTTCTTTTTGAAACCGTAACGCCATTATGTTGAAGTGAGTAAGTGGAGATTTACAAGGAAAAGTTTGTCTTAGTTTTAATTTTACTTTTTATTAGATCTTAGGTGGATTGTGTTGATGTTATTTTGTTGAAATTGTGATTTCATATAAAGAAAAGTTGGTATGTAATGGAAGAACAAATTAAAGTGTATATGACAAAATTTTCTGTTAGCTTGTTCGAACCAGCTTTCAAAATGATGAAGAACGGCGTTTATTTTATTGTGATAGCAGCCTTGGTTGCCGAGTTATTCAACATTTTGATTTATGCAAATTAGAGGACTTGTGACGTCAAAAGGTGGGTACAAAATGAAGTAAAATCACAAAATATGGAATATCTGTGCAAATAATAAGTCTACAGGGTTGAAAATTTGAAGGGTTGATGTGCTGCCAGAACTACACATTGTGATAGGGGTTATGATGTCACCATAGCAACATACTTGTTACCAGATCTCTACCTTCCCAAATGAAAAATGTCTTATTTATTGCTCCAGGGTCTAACATGCAATCTAATGTAAATTTGCTGTGTATTAGCATATCTAAAGAACACAACTATTGGAAACAAGTCTTGTGTTGTGTTCATATAGATATTATGTCATTTCCTGACCTCCCTTGCTGGTTTCCTGTTATCTTTTGTTACTGGTGTTTGGTAAGTGGCATTTTAACAGTAGTTGCATAACACAACACAACCTCTGACTTGTCCATCGGTTGGTACAGAAACTGTCTTGTTGGTGTGCCGGTTTTAAGGACATACATAACTAACACGCGCTTGTTTGTCCTCGTGGCTTAAGAACGAAGAATACACATGTGTAGCACGCTTGTTTCTGTGGGTTTCCTATTCTGCTTTTGGTTTAAACAACGAGGTATTTACGAGTAAAGCGCGCTTGTTTGGACTCGTGGCTTAACCAACGAGGGATATACACAAGCTGACATATCAGTACTTTCTCTTTTGCGCGACCTGACTTGAGGAGGATCGACGTTTATTACTTTCTCTTCTGCGCGACGTGACTTCCGGTGACGGGTCGAGTGGAATCGTTGTCGATCGGTTGGTACAGAAACTGCCTTGTTCGTGTGCCGGCTTTTAAGAACGAGGTTGGTTTATATATCATTACTTTCCCTTTTGCGCGACCTGACTTGTCGATCGGTTGGTACAGAAACTGTCTTGTTCGTGTGGCGGCTTTAAGAACGAGGTGGGTTTATATATCATTACTTTCCCTTTTGTGCGACCTGACTTGTCGGTCGGTTGGTACAGAAACTGTTTTGTTCGTGTTCCGGCTTTAAGAACGAGGTGAGTTTACATATCATTACTTTCTCTTTTGTGCGACCTTGCTTGTCGAGGATCGACGTTTATTACTTTCTCTTTTGCGCTTTTTTGCCTGACTTCCGGTGACGGGTTGAGTCGAATCGACTCGGGTCGATGGGTCGACTCGAGTCGATCAGATGGAGTCGATCCGTCGAGATTTTCTGCCCTCCCTATGCGTGTGTTATCTTTGTCACTTGTGACATGACTTCCGGTGAGACTGATCGCGACCTGACTTCCGGTAACGGGTTGAGTCGAATCGACTCGGGTCAACGGGTCGACTCGAGGCGATCGGATGGAGTCGATCCGTCGAGATTTTCTGCCCTCCCTATGCGTGTGTTATCTTTGTCACTTGCGACCTGCGGGTCGACTCGGATATTACTTTGTAGGTGGCGCGCGTTTATTACTTTGTGGGTCGCGCGTGAGGTCGCGTGTACGTGCGTTAAGAACGAGGAAGGTTGTCTTTGGTGCGACCTGACTACCGGTGAGTCCGATCGGACACGATCCGACTCGGATTGGGTATATTGGACATGCATGTGCCCACTGAGCGACACTGGTTCGGAGGACTTTTGTCTTGAGTAAGTCTCCCCTTTTTTCGCAGCCCATGTTCCTCCAAGAAAAATGCATGCTGTTTCGCGTCCCCACCAGCATCCTGAGCCCGCTACCGGGACCTGCTGCCGCTAGATTTCATTTTCACGGCAAGCATTGGCACGCCTTTGAAAGTACACACCATTTGTTTCACAAGCTCAGACCGGTTCCGCTGTAAGTAAGTGTTCTATTTGTAGATCGTACCCCACGACACCTGCGATTTCCGTTGGTTAGACTACACCCATCCCGCCATGACTGTCCTTCGCGTCCAAACGCTGGTAGCGGCTTGTGTCACTCACTGGGGCAAAATCATCCGGGCTCATCAAGTCCGCGAGCACGCTCGCCCCCTCCGCTGCTCCTGGGATTATTGGCCGTGACGCGTAAGTGTTTCTTCCTTTTCGTCAGATCACCTCTTGGTTATGTTCCCTGCGCTGGCCCCGATGCACTTGTCTGACCTACAGGCGACCTAAGTGAGTGTCTCTCTCTTCTCCCCCAGATCACCTTTTGGTTCCAAAACATCGCTGACGCTCCCGTGAACGGTCGAGTCGAGTGCACGAGCGCCTCTTACATCCAAAACACGGCCATATTCACTTGGTACGACGATAACACCACTTTTGCCTCGGACAGCGTTTACGGCCCCGCATTGTTTTACAAAATGTAAGTCCTCCCTTCTTCTTCCTTCCAGTTGCCACGGTGGTGGACCTGTTATCAACCCGAACCCGCTCATTATTGGCACTGGGACTATGATTGGCTCCGACCCAGCCTGCGCATCGTCTTCGTACCCCTCTGCTAAGTAAGTCTTTTTCCTCTTGTCTTCCAGTTGCCCCAGTGGTGGATTGGTATCAAAATACCCAACATCCATCTGCACTGGATAAAAAGCCAACTTGCTTTCTCTCGAAAGCTGACGGTCCACCCCGGGCAGTTGCCAATCGCCTCCAACAGCGTCTGGTGTTGGTCCTAATACCGTTGCCATGTTGTTTGGTTTTAGTTCTCGTTTTCACCTTTGTATTGCTTCCATTTTATTTGTGTTATTAAAACCTGTCAAATTCCCATTCCATCGTGTGGGTTTTTTTGCAGACCATGCCCAAGGGTTGCGATTGCATCAGATCCAACCTTAATCCAGATCCTCTCCTTCACTATCACAGTGACCTCCGCTTTGGCGTTTTCTCTTTCCGTAGGTCTTCATTCACCCCTTGATACGCCTAGCCAGCCTCAATCCCTGCCACCAACTAATTGTCACGCAGCCACCCTTCCTTGCTTGCCATTGACGACTAAGATTAAAATAAAAAGGCGTCACGATATGCGCACATGTCACGCACGGTTACTGGTTGCCTCTTCATCCCTAGGTTTACATCGACCCTCTAATACGCCTGACCAACCTAGATCCCTCCTATGAACTGACGGTCCACCGCATACGCTTGGTCGCTTGCGACCGCTGGTTGACGTTGAAACAGAAACACAACATCTTCCTTGAAATTCGTTACAGTTATCTCATGCACGTGGATTATTAAATACTGTGCTTGTTTTCTTCGCAGAGATTCTTCGATCCCATGGCCGAACGCACACGCCCCAAAGAAAGAATCTTCGTTTGCCCCCACATCTCTGCCATCGGTCGTTGGCTCTACGTACCCCGCGGCCACGTTGTGCGCCACATCCTGCAAGCCCATTGATTGTCTGGTCTCCTCTCACAGCTGTTCATTGTGCCCATGGTAAATTGGTCCACCATACGACCCGCCCGAGTCAACCCACCCAAAGTCATGATCCTCATCTGCCCTCATTTCAGTGAATGCGGTCAACACTTACGTGCCCTCAATGGACTTGCTTTGAGTCATTTGTGCCAATGAAAGTGCCTGTTCTCTCTCGTAGCTGTACATTGTCTTTGTTGTCTGCTGCTGTCTACGCCATGGCCAACTCTTCTGCCCTTACTTCGGTCACTGCGGGCCAATTCAAGCGCGACCTCAGTACCCAGGCTTTGCGCCATGTACGTCACTGCGACAACCAACAACCTAACCGACCTCTAACGTATCGTCCTTTGCACCGGTGTTCTTGCCCATCCTATCAACCACTTGAGTGACTGTGTCTGTTGTCTCGTAGCTATACATTGTGCCCATGATCTGTCTACACCATGGCCGAATCGTCGTCCCACCCGGAGTCAGGATGCTCCTCTGCCCTTACTTTGGTCAATGCGGTCAATACCAACGCGCCCTCAGTTCCCAGGCTTTGTGCCACATACGCCATTTGCGACACCAATTATCATGACCCAGGCGTAACTTTGCGTCGCTGTTTTTGCAGATCCTAACCAGCACCCTCCTCTGTTAGGACATTGATCCCCAGTACTGGGCGTGCGCGGGCCACACCTGCCTCCATCTTCCCACCCGCTTCTTTTACCAAGAGATTGACTTCTTCACCAATTCCCGTGCCTTCCTTTGCAGTGCATGACAGACGTCCTGAACGTGTTCCCCACCCATCCCGACGCCGGGGTCAAGTTTTGCCAGCTCCTCCAACGCTATTGGATCCAACACGTTTCGTGCGCTGTGAACATTGCCAACACTACACTTTGTTAACCACCTGTCAACAATGCCACTTTCAAAACCACCCTTATCGTTATCCTTTAGTTGCAAATATTGTAAACATTAGCCTTTTGATAGTTTCATTAAAAACCCTTTATTTGTATTGCAGTGTTTTGTTGATTCTTAGTGTTTTGTGGATTTCTCCACCGCTCCAGATCGCCTGTTGTCCCGCGAGATGTCCCCCAATCGTTGCCGTCGCCGCCAATCCTGTCGCCGCTGCCAACACCTGCTCCCATCATACAGCTACTATTACCACTTTTACTACTAAACCGTAGTTGCAAACAACACTAACTGCCTGTTCTCGCTCACAGGTGATGTTTGCATGTGCGGCAGACAAGTACAGTTCTCGACGCTTGGTCCGACGCTTGCTCCTCTGCCCTTTCTCCAATAACTGCGGAGAACATGTACGAAGCTATGCGCCATGCCCCATGCGTCATTCACGGAATTTTGAATCTCTTTCTGACGTTAAAAATAGAACCATCATAAGATACCATTAAACAGTGTGTAAATAAAAAATCATGTGTCTGTTCATTGACTCTCGTCCCCCGCAGTTGCAAACAACACTAACTCCCTGTTCGCGCTCGCAGGTGCTGTTTGCAGCTACGACAGACAGACACGACAGACAGCTAGCTGTTTGCAGCTACAAAAGACATTCGGCGTCATTCGCCAAATTTTGAATCTCTTTTCAACGCTGTAACCAGAACTATCATAAAATACCATTAAACAGTGTGTAAATAACAGTCACGTGTCTGTTCATTGACTCTCATCCTAAGGTCATATGACCCTCGGGGGAAACCCTTTCAATGCAGTTTGACGAGTTTGATTGACAGCTCGTTCTGGCTTCTCATTGGTCAATTCAATTTTGATAGACAGGTCGTTCTGGCTTCTGATTGGTCGAAACATTTTGACATATTTGGGTCTATACTAGCGCATAGTACTACTCTCGTGGATACCCGAAGCATAGGAACGAGTTATTGTGGGCACTGCGTGTCACTCACTCACTAAGGTGTAGACACACTTCGTAATTAGTCGGCCCCGAACGAGAGTGCTCAGTACATCGATCGTTCCCGAAGATAACCAATTACCTCTCCCGCTCAGTGTGCATCGTGCCTGGAGAATTGCTGATTTTGTAGCTTTCACAGGACGTTTAGGTGTCTTCAGGTGGACTGAAGATGTTTCAAATTAGTACTATGGCCAACTTGGAGACTGGATTTCGTTACCTTTAAAACGAATCCTATTTGTCGAACATATTGAACTTACATGAGAGAATCGAAGACTTCGTGAATGAAACAACTACGGAGAACATTGGCAGAATTGACGAGTTTATGATGCGAAACCAGAGACCTTTTGTGGTCAAACGAGGGCAACATTGCTTCGATCGTAGACTAGTGGTTTCACATTGGAAGTGAAGTTCTGACCTATGCAGCGACCTTTTCCTATACAGCAAGGCTGTGCTCTATCGGTTTGCGGTGCCCTGAGCGGTTAACATTTGGATTAGTGCGACTACAAATAATTATTTGTCGCCCGGGCAGGGCATTCTTGCTTGAATTAAGTCCACTGTGCATTAAAACAGGCCAAAAATATTCTAACAAACTGGTGTTGGTTTATTGTGTTGGCAAAGCGTGGCACAAAACATTTGTTCTACAAACAGTCGCATACTCGATGACATGAATGAACAGCTATGAATTTTCATAGCTGTTCGGAAAATTTCTTGCAGATATTATCACACAATCTTCACTGGGCCGGGAGCGCCGCTCGGTAAGCCGCACAAATCTGCTCCATTTCTCAAAGTATCTCAATATTTTTCTTTCTTGTGGTTTATTGCAGGTTTACTTTAGTGTCTCAGAAGCTGTTGACGGGCTGGGATCTTTACGCATTGATTTTGTCATTTCATTTAACTAAAAATGAGTGTTTATATAAATTTATTTGACGTTCGCGTTTGTGTTTACTCTTCCAATTGCTTTGTTTTGCTAATTTTTACAAAACAAGATAAACTATGTAATGCGAAGCAAGTACAGGAAAGAATTAGAAGCATCGTTTTTCTTTTCGTAATAGTATAGTTTTTCCTTGTTTTTATTTCGTGACGAGCCAGTTGATTACATTTGCTAATATTCACGAAGACTACACCTAGCGAAACACTATTTAAGACTTTGCTATACTGCATCCATGTCCGACCGTTCTGCAAGATGATTCTTTAAAATAGTCATTTTTACAGCTTGTATCTTTTATCTGTGGTATATTTCAATCACACACTCAGTCGCTGATATCTGGAAGAAGCCATGACATTTATGAAAGTAGAAAAATATATCAAGTATAGTAATATATATATATATATTTAGCCAAGCTTAAAAGCGGAGCTCCAAAAGCATTCTTTTTCTACTGGCATTTACATATAGTCTGCTTGTCATATCACCCATCTGACCCCACTCAAACTACAGACCCAATGCTGTAAAAAATAGTATGGAAAGGTGATCTGAGCCAGTGGCACAGTGGATTTGGAACCCCCGCAGATTTGCACCCTCCAGTCCAGATCTGCTTGTGGATCAGATTTGGACCCCCTACTCCAGAACTGCTAGCAGGTATGAACCCCCTTTTACGGATTTGGACCCCCACCCCTCCTAAAAACAAGCGTTCTATTGAGTAAGGTAATAAAAATTCCTTTACAAATTCAGTTTGGAGATGTTAAAAAGCAAAATAAAAATATTGAGGTAGGTTTTTTTAATAATCTTTAATACTTTGTGTAAAATAGAACCTGCACGCTAGTTTGCATCTATACATTTTTAAAACAAAACATTTCTTAACATCTTAGAGCAATACCTAAGGACAGGTCTGTTTCCCCGTTTAACTATAGGCTACTTAGTTATGGTTTAGAGCCACTAGAAATTGGTGGAGAAGCCTGGTGATTGCAATTTTTGAATCAGTATCCGACATCAGATATATAGTGATTCAGATCATCACTTCATAATGAATGCAATTTCAGTTATCCAAAGCCTCCCATGAGACAGTTGGAAATCAGAAATTGTGTATCCTCTGGATATATGTATGCCTCAAAAACATTATGAAAGAAAGATACATGGAAATCAATAAAAAATATTTAGATGATATGCATTAAGACCAAGATATTTCTTTTGATCAGTTACTTCTTGACCTTGCTATCGCGAAAAACTGCTTGCTGACATTAAGCTCATCGATCAATGCACCTACAGTGTTTTCAAAAAGAAATCCAGCTGCTCTTCTGGCCAGCCAAATGCAAGACTAAGCAACTTGACAATAATATATTGGGCATTTGGTTGATATCACTATCAAGGTAATTAACAATGTAGTATGAGGATTTAAGGTAATGATTCACCAAAGCAAAAGTGCTGGAAATCTGTGTTAGCCATCTTAACTTGATTTTCTGTTTTGCAAGAAAGGTAAGGACTAGTCCCACATTTCTCCATGCACATTTGAAATTGCACAACATACTTCAACAAACATCCAAAACCCCATTAAACATTAGTGCCAAATGTCATCCAAACATACATAATTGAAAGACTGCATGCAGGAGAAGGAAGTCCAAAGGATGTGTAAATTGATGAGAAAGAGCTTACTTTAATTTTAATTTCAAGTTTTAAGTTTAATAATACTTTGTCATGCGAATACATCTAAGTTGATACAAAAAAATGTGCATGGCTGGAGAATAATTGGGAGAAAGTAAATTCCCATACAAAGAATATTATCTAATACAGTAATAACCCACGTATAAGAACCTGGGTTTTAAGAACCCGTTAGGCTAAAATTTTCATTTTAAGTCCCCTCCACATAAGAACCTATTAAGGCTTAAATTTTAAGTTGGGTTCTTATCAGTGGGGTTGCTGTAAAAGTGTAAAGGTAGAAACTGCTGAATGAGTTTCTTTGTTATGTTTTGTCAAGGACATATACTGTACCTGCAGTGAACTGCCTATAGGCATTTCTCTATGGTACAAATGAATGATTTATACTGTATTATGAGATGATATTTATCACAAATATAGTATATTCAGATAAAATTCATATGAAAATATAAGAACCTATTTTAAGAACCTTAGTAGCCTAAATTTGCTTTATAGTATATAAGAACCTATTTAGGCTAAATTGGAAAATTCAGGTTCTTATATGTGGGCTATTACTGTAGTACACATTCTAAAAACTAAGAGGTGAAATTTAAACGTGGCCCAAAGCTAACCTAATCAAACTAAATCGAATACTTGTCTCTTACAAGTCACCCCTGCTTTGAGATTGACACTAAAAATAAAGAAGTAAAATTGAAATACAATCCAAAGCTAACCTAATTAAATTACATACTTGTCATTCACAAGCTACATCTGATTTAAAATTGACACAAATAATGTAATAGATAGGACTTAAAACTGCTTAAAGAAGGTGCATGCATGATGTTCGATGGAACACCATTCCAGTCTGGTATGTAGCGATTATTAAAAAAGAAAAGCTGAAGGTCATATATATATATATATATATATATATATATATATATATATATATATTTAGCCAGGGCAAGCCGAGTGAATCGGAACTGCACACTCTCACCGAACAACTTCGCGCGGCTTTATTTGAGCCAGTTTAATTGGTGTCCAAAACAATTGAGCAGCAGCAGGGAAAACGAAGAGTTTTCGATGGCAAACGTTTGCAAAAAAATACAGACATTCGTGAGTCCTAACTACTTTCAGATGAAAGCGTGACGGAATTCAAAGCGGATGAAAAACACTACAAGCGAACAAAGTACGATGCGAGTATTTTGCTGGAAGAAGGAGAAGGTGGAGAAATTAAACAAGACTAGCTTGTAATAAAAATAGCTTGTACTGATTAATCTAAAAAAATCGGTATTTATTTTGACATAAATGCCCCGTAGAAAAGACAATAAAGGGTAAAAACTGATCGTTTAGAGTAGTCAATAGGAACTGACCGCGGTTCAGAAACAACTGAACAACAAACATAAGTATTACAAGAAAACAAAGCACAATACGAATAATATTTCTGCGAAGATTCTTGGAGAAGGTGGAGAAATTAGACAAGTAACAAAAATTGCTTAGCAATTTTGACATAAATGTCAGTACAAAAGACAAAAAAGAGGTCCACACGTGATCGTTTAGAGCAGTCAACAGGAATCACTGAGGCAGCAATCACTCGAAACGCGACAGAGCTGAATAATAGCGCCATTTCCCACAAAATCGTTCCTTGGCTGACACAAAACGCTTAAGAGCTTTGATAGTTTTACTGGTACTTCCCATGTTTTCCGAAGAACCTTCTTCAATTAATGATTCTCAGTGGCAAAGCGTCATCCAGTTAACGAAGAAAGCGCTTGCCAAACCACACCAGCATTTCTCTCGCAGACCCGTTCACTATAAAATTTATCAGAGCCAGCCCAGACAGTCAACCCATTTCGGTGTTTAACATCCAAAACGCTGATTCTTGCCGCTTCAAACAAATTAAGACGACATGTTTATAGACGGCGAAACTTAATATGAATGTTGTTTACAGTCCGCTTTCGACGAAGATCTCTAAAACGTTTTTCAAAATTTTTGACGACATTTTGACAACTTTATGTCAGATTTTGAGACGTGCACATCCACATGCATTTGATCGGCTTTTTTGTTTTTTTTTTTTTTACTCGAGCTTGAGTTTCCGCCTTTAATCCTTAATTTTACGAGGACTCATTGTGATTACGTGTTATTAAGATAAGGGCAAAAGCTTCTTAACGCTGTTGAGGTACCAAGATCGAAGCCGAGTAAAAACACTCGTTCGCTTGCAAAGAAAACAACGTAACAAAAAAACCAAACAATTCAACCACTTCTTTGCGTCCAAAACGAGTACAGATGATTGTTGTTTATATCCATTCCAGAGAAAACAAAACAAGTTTCATTCCTGAACAAAAGTAACAACGATTAAACCAAATGTTAACCAGTCTATTTATTTAATTTACCTCACTGTCCTGTGCTGTGGTATAGAGGTTTCTACCACTTGAAAATACGTAAGCTTCAGTGAAGTAAAAACAAGCACCCGCAAAAATAGCAAACGGTTTGTTCAAAGAAAGAGCTTTTTCCAAAGAGTTTGATTTACTCGTTCCTCCCATTGACACTGGTGAACTGTTAAGTGACCTTTCTTAGTGAAATGCAAGATGCCGCGCTTAAGTGAAAGCCCTTGAAGCGTTGAATTATACTGTTGTCAACCGCACAATCGATCCAAGTTTGAAGCTTTTCTTGAGAAAAATCGCTCTTCCTTTCATCACTTGAAAATTCACCTTCCGGAGTATCTTTTGACAAGTTCTTGATTTTTATGCTCTTTACGCGAATTTAAAGACAAACTTCGATCGAAGAAGATGAAGTTGTTGTGCTCAAAATGAAGTAACCCAGTGAATGTGAAATTACGAACCGCAGAAAGCGCGCGAAAAATTAAGCCTCGATTTGGTTTGGGTGTCCCACACCTGGATTGAGGCTGCGATCCAATCGAAAGCAAGTACCTGGTCCGCGGTCAACTTCAAAAAAACAGCTGACCTCGATGAGGTCTTAACTTGACCCCGCGATATGGTCACGTGACACTGGTCAGCGGATACCTTGTTTTGACAGGTGTCAATTTGGTATAAGATGGAGCAGAGGGGCATTTTGTCTGCGGATGCGTCAGATGAGATGGAATAAACAACTTCGTCCGCCATTTTGTTGATTCGAGCTCACTGTGAGAAATTTTGACTCGAGGATCTACGCCTACAAGTGGATTCCATAGAAAGAAATGAACCAGAACGTCATGTATACATATAGCACTAACACCGTGACCCGTTAAGGTATGTGTGGTTCAATTCAGTCTCGAGATTTTATTGATCAAAGCTCCGCTGTGGAAGGAAAAAGGCGCCAAGTCAAGGGATTTTACCAAGGGATCACCCCACATCACGAAGCTCATACTAGAAGACAAACAACAGAGGTGAGTGTGTAGACATTAGACTTTTCCTACCTAGAAGGGCAATCTTGTATCTTAAAACGATCGTGAGATATACGCCTCTGTTTAGACGAAATGTTTTTGCTTAGACCTGATTTGGCTTCAACTTCGATGGCAATTTGCTCAACTTTTGACCGTCCCCCAGAATCAAATTACCATTGTCAACGTTGGCTTTCCGTTCTCTTTTCAGTGACATGGAATTCCAGACTTAAAAAATAGTTCCGCTGCCGTGATTATTATTTTGCGCCGGGGAGATTCAGCAGTGTTTGCGAACAGCGAACTTATGCATATTTGCAAGCCATGGATCTCGGAGATTCTTTGGTCGATTGCTGATCAAGTCTGCGACACAAAGTGATTAGCTACATACGAATATCACTATTAAAATTTTACTTGATTATGCTTTCATTTTCGCGTATTTTTTGTATTGTTTTTGCCTTGTTTGGCGTGAATGCTTTTTTCCTCTTAAAGTGCTAACTCAGCAAAAAACTTCTTTGTAACTTTCTTCTTTCATAGTGCCCCAAAATTTTTACACCATGAGTGTATGTCATATTTATTTTATTTTGACTCTACGTGGTTTATTTACGCCAATAAATGGTTCGCGCTTTACTTTAGTCGTTCAAAAGGCCGAAGTTTTCAGTAGAAAAACATGGCGTCTAAGCGTGTTGCTCACGAGTACTGATCGAAGACCCGGTATGTACGGTGTGATGCACATATTACTCTACATTCGTTTACTGTTTTGTACCCGCTAAAATACTCGCAACTCCACTTTCTTGTGAAGCGAAGTTTTATGGTTATAAAGTTATGCAAGTTTTCTCGGAATATTATCATAAAACTTTGGGACGGTAAAGGAGGTCTTTCCACCAGCTGATTTTCAAAGGAGGTTTGAAAATTGTGGAAATTTTATATTTTGGATTAGCGAACGGCGAAAAATGGCCTTTTCGGATAAATCTGATGTAAGTTTGATGTGAGCTTGTGTTAAAGATTATTTATTTATGGTAAAGTAATACTCTTTATGCTGTACAGACCTGTACAGTTTTCTGATCTAGAGGAATGCTCAGAAGTGAGCCGATATACTAGCCCTAAATATACAACTGTTGTACCCAAACAAAATAATCAGTTAGTGCCCGATGGGAGTTCTTCAGCTGCAATCTCAGTGTCAACATTACTCTCTCAAACTGCAGATAATATGCATATTCACATTCAATGTTACAGTTTCCAAGACCACAGAATTGATCAACAAAGCTTGCTCTTGAACTTGTCTGCCTTGTCATCCTTTTTGTGTGTTATCACAGCAATTGGTCTTCACTGTATATGAGAAAATTGTTATTGTTAGTTCCTTTTATACAAATTGTCTACAAAACAGTGTCCATCATCAGTCTTGTGGAGTATTAGTTTATATGAAATTGTATTTTTATTAACACAAATTCTGATAGTCAAAAGTTACTACATGGTTGCATTCCATGTGATCATCACTGAACACTGATGATACGTGCATAAAGATGAACTTAATACAAGAGTATTTCAGTAGAATGACAGTCAAGTGTTTTAAATTTATCCATTGACCTTCCAGTGAAATTATGGTGTAATTTATTTTAGAACCCTTAATTTATAAATAGAAAAGCAACACTATCAATCTTTATGGTCTGGCTTATATCTAAATTAAGCATCAACATCTGTTCCTCCAGTGTATGCTCATGTCATACTCTTTAACTTGGCCAAGTTAGGCTAAAGGAAATCTTCAAGCTTGTGATATTGTAGTATTATTTCGAGAGAACAGTTTGTTTTGATTTTACAGTTTTATCTGCACAAACTCACCTAAGGGCTTAGATATGCAGGTACCAATAATCTTAATTTAAATGTTTGGGTACAACAGTTGTATATTTAGGGCTAGTATATCGGCTCACTTCTGAGCATTCCTCTAGATCAGAAAACTGTACAGGTCTGTACAGCATAAAGAGTATTACTTTACCATAAATAATCTTTAACACAAGCTCACATCAAACTTACATCAGATTTATCCGAAAAGGCCATTTTTCGCCGTTCGCTATTCCAAAATATAAAATTTCCACAATTTTCAAACCTCCTTTGAAAATCAGCTGGTGGAAAGACCTCCTTTACCGTCCCAAAGTTTTATGATAATATTCCGTGAAAACTTGCATAACTTTATAACCATAAAACTTCGCTTCACAAGAAAGTGGAGTTGCGAGTATTTTAGCGGGTACAAAAAAGTAAACGAATGTAGAGTAATATGTGCATCACACCGTACATATCGGGTCTTCGATCAGTACTCGTGAGCAACACGCTTAGACGCCATGTTTTTCGACTGAAAACTTCGGCCTTTTGAACGACTAAAGTAAAGCGCGAACCATTTATTGGCGTAAATAAACCACGTAGAGTCAAAATAAAGTAAATATGACATACACTCATGGTGTAAAAATTTTGGGGCACTATGAAAGAAGAAAGTTACAAAGAAGTTTTTTGCTGAGTTAGCACTTTAAGAGGAAAAAAGCATTCACGCCAAACAAGGCAAAAACAATACAAAAAATACGCGAAAATGAAAGCATAATCAAGTAAAATTTTAATAGTGATATTCGTATGTAGCTAATCACTTTGTGTCGCAGACTTGATCAGCAATCGACCAAAGAATCTCCGAGATCCATGGCTTGCAAATATGCATAAGTTCGCTGTTCGCAAACACTGCTGAATCTCCCCGGCGCAAAATAATAATCACGGCAGCGGAACTATTTTTTAAGTCTGGAATTCCATGTCACTGAAAAGAGAACGGAAAGCCAACGTTGACAATGGTAATTTGATTCTGGGGGACGGTCAAAAGTTGAGCAAATTGCCATCGAAGTTGAAGCCAAATCAGGTCTAAGCAAAAACATTTCGTCTAAACAGAGGCGTATATCTCACGATCGTTTTAAGATACAAGATTGCCCTTCTAGGTAGGAAAAGTCTAATGTCTACACACTCACCTCTGTTGTTTGTCTTCTAGTATGAGCTTCGTGATGTGGGGTGATCCCTTGGTAAAATCCCTTGACTTGGCGCCTTTTTCCTTCCACAGCGGAGCTTTGATCAATAAAATCTCGAGACTGAATTGAACCACACATACCTTAACGGGTCACGGTGTTAGTGCTATATGTATACATGACGTTCTGGTTCATTTCTTTCTATGGAATCCACTTGTAGGCGTAGATCCTCGAGTCAAAATTTCTCACAGTGAGCTCGAATCAACAAAATGGCGGACGAAGTTGTTTATTCCATCTCATCTGACGCATCCGCAGACAAAATGCGCCTCTGCTGTGCACTAGAAAAACTCTCTCATTTACTTTTATAACCAATTAATCACACAATCAATTAATAGCGTAGCTCCGGCAGCCCGATGGGCCGCCAAGCGGAGCACCATACCTATAGAAATCCGTCAACTGCTTTTCTCATGGTAAAAGCGGCTAGCGGTATTGCTCGTGGGCGCGCACGACGACGACGACGGTGGAGTTGCCCAATAATTAATAATATCCTAATACTAGCCATAATAATCCAACATGGCGGCCATACTCCAGTCCCCAGCTCATCAGCTAGTTTGCAGCGTGCAACTTTGATATAGGACATCCGTGTCATGGTCAATTGACAGCTGTCAAAACAAGGTTTCCGCTGACCAGTATCACGTAGCCATATCGCGGGCTCAAGTTTAGAGCTTATATAGGTCAGCTGTTTTTTTGAAGTTGACCGCTGACCACGTAATAGTTTTCGATTAGATCGCAAGCTCAAGCCACGTTAATTTAACCAAAACGAGGCACCGAAACAAAAACGAGGCTTAATTTTCCGCGCAGTTTCTGCGGCTCGTAATTTCACATTCAGTTAGTTTCTTCATTTTGACCAAAACAAGTTCATCTTCTTCGAAGTTTGCGAAGTTTGTCTTTTAATTCGCGTAAAAGGCATAAAAATCAATAGCTAATTAACAGATACTCCAGAAGGGGAATTTTCAAGTGATGAAAAGGATACCATAACATTTGCCTCAGGAAACGCTTAAAACTTGGATCAACTTGCATAATCGACGCCCGGATTGTGTGGTTGAAAAACAAAATGATTCAAGGCTTCAAGGACTTTCACTTTACCGCGGCACCTCGTAGCTCACCAAGAAAGGTCACTTAACAGTTCACCGGCATTAATGGGAGGAACGAGTAGCTCAAAGTTAGTGGAAGAAGTTCTTTCTTTGGACAAACCGTTTGCTATTTTTCCAGATGCGCGTTTTAACTCAAGTGTCTACAACACAGGTGACTGAATTAATTGAATTGAAGCTTAACATTAAATGGTTTAATCGTTCTTATTTTTGTTCAGGAAAGCAATTTGTATTTTTCTCTCGACTGGATATAAATAACAATCATCTCTACTCGTTTTGCAAGCAAAGAAGTAGTTGAATTGTTTGTTTGTTTTGTTGTTTTCATGCAAGCGAACGAGTGTTTTCACTCCGCTGGGCTGACTGTTTTCAGTGTTTGTCGACGTCTTGTGCCGCAACAGCTTTAAAAAAACTTTTGCCCTTAACTTATTAACAAGTAATCGCAATGAGTCTTCGTAAAATTAAGCATTAAGCCCAGGCTAAATGATCAAACACTTCATTCAACATCGTGTTGGAAGATAATTTAAAACGGCTTTCTATGTTTGATCCAGATGAAACATTTTCATTCAACATTTTGCTCTACGAACAAATGTTTGATCGTTTAGCCAACCCAACCAAGAAAGTGCACAGTCAGTAAAAAGCAAATTAAATTAAGAACGTGAAAATTTCAGTGATAACACGCAAAAAGTGTCCTGTGTACTCGCTTTGTCTTGTGTTTGGTCAAAAATTGTTTGTTTTCCTGCTAGCAGAGGTTTCTCGCCCAGGGAAATTTGTTTATCGGCTAGTCACCCAACGTTATGTTTGTCAAACACAATGCTCAGGAAAATGTTTGATCGTTTAGCGGGGGCTTTAGTATTACTTGTGTTTTGCGCAAAGAGGACAATTTCAGCAACTTCTGAAAACATAAATAATATCAATTCTTAATTTTTCTCGGCCCAGTGCAATTATCTATCCAACCATCGCTTTGTTTTCCTTTTTCTCTTTCTCCGATATTTAAGCTTATGTCAAAATTGCTTAACAGTTTTTATTAACTTGCTACGAAATTGTCACTTGTCTATTTTCCCTACCTTCTCCAAAGAAACCTACAAACCTACGCATCGTCAGTGAATTTGTTTTCTTGTACTTTTTTGTTATTCTGTGGTTTGTGAATCGCGGTCAGTTCCTGTTGACTTCTCTAAACGATCAGGTTCATACTCTACGGACCATTATGGAAAAACTTAAGATTGCTTAGTAATTTTTCTAGCTTACTAGAAGCTTACTTGTCAACTTTCTTCACCCTTTCCAAGAATCTTCAAACAAACATAGGCGTTGTGTTGTTTTGGAATGTTTTAATGTTTTGAGGTTTTTGAACCGCGGTCAATTCCTGTTGACTGCTCTAAACACAAAATATTGGCGCACGGAAAGCCATGCGAAGTTGCTCAATACCAGTAAATAAAATAATAACCATGGAGCTCCGCTTTTAGGCTTGGCTAAATCTATATATTAATTTTTTGACACCCCTGCCAGAATAGTTTAAGTTTTTCTTAGAGAAAATTTAATGCAGAGTAGTCCTGTGTTTTTATTGGGCAGGACTCATATCTCGCAAAACAATCTGGAAATCCCATAGCAACAGCACTTTGTCAATTTATTTATAATTCCACACGCCTGTTCCTCTGTGGTCTCATCTGCACACAACTTCTTGAAACCCACTGGGTCTTGGGCTTCCTCATAGCCCAACTCTCTTTGCAATCGTTTGCATAACAAAAAACACCACTAGAAACCAGTAACCCTACAATGAGCTAGTGAACAGTAATACCCTCCAAGGAGGCTCTATATTCACAGGCAAATACTATCAGATATAGGTTCCCTGCAAAGGATGAAAAGTCAATAAACCTAGGACGTTAACTTTCTAACATTTCCTTGCATGTGTCTTCTTGTAATATGTGTGCTACAAAGGCCGGTAGACAAAGGCTTGGGTTTGTGTACCTTATCCACGAGTTAGCCATAGGCACCCTTTGATTGTATAGTTGTTAGTGAAATACATATATAAGCAGTTCCGTAAATTTCATGTGGAACAAGTATTTTTCTCCAGTACATTAAGTTGGCAGAAACAATAATTGATGAAGTGTCATTGCTCAACAATTTAGATTTAGATGGCTGTTTTATTATTGCTTTTTATTTGGGGGAGGGGGGGGGGGGGTGGTATGGCACCCTAATGTGATTTGTTGACTGATTGTTGAACAGTGAGACTTAGTGTATCTCTTAACAACAGTTAGAACAAGAGAGGGTATATTGGTTTGGAGTTCTAAAGTTTACAGTGAAAATGTAGGTCAGTTAAAAAGCACGTTAATCATTGTACTGAAATATTATCGAAAAAGAACCATTATCCAACTTTTACTGATTGTTGAACAGTGAATCTAAAATACCTTTTTTAACAACATTTAAGAACAATACTGTCTTTGCTTTAGAGAAACACGATGATCACAACACATCTTAATAATTATTGTAAATACTGTAATATTTGAATTAAGGGTCACTAAAAAACAAAATTAAGAATTTGGTGGGAATGATGTCAACATAATGTGATGCGGCATAAATGGCTGGTTAGGCAGTTAACAATCCGGGTCCAGTTGCTCGAAGCATGGTTAGCGCTAATCAGGGTTAAACACCATGACAACGTATAGGTTTTAATACATCTTAACCATTGGTTGGCGCTAACCATGCTTCGAGCAACTCAGCCCAGTAAGGTAGCTAGGAGGCTGATTGTTGCACAGTGACGCTATCTCTATTCTAATAACATTAACGACAACATTGGTTGTGAGGTTTTCACCAGCTTTGTTTGGATAGATTAATTAAGTAATGCGAATTCCGTGAATTGAGACACACAGAAGAAAAGACCATAAGCTTTCCTCAATAAAAAAATGTATTTAGATATGCCTGTGTTTATGCCTGAAAAGCAAATTTAATTTTTGCATGAGTAAATCTATGCGAGGACGAAGCAAGCAAATATGACAGTCACTTTGAAGTTCATTTTGTACTCAAACTGAACATGTTTTTCACAAAATTTGCCAGAAGTTGCTTCAGGGATACAACCAATCGGTCAGTTTAAGGTAAAGCACGGCAAAAATTCACAATCAAACCTGTAATGTTGTTTTGAAAGGTAGACTCTCAGAAGCGCTCACTTGTGATGATTCGCAGTGATCAAGGCACATCCCACATGTCCTTGATTCCTTGAAGAGGGATTTCTTCTCTATGAACCAACCTATTTCCATTGTTTAGGCTGTGGAGTGCTCCCTGGATCTTGTTCATTTGATTTACAGTTTTAAAAACCTGTGTTTTCCTTCTGAGAACGGGATACTGCGCGAAAATTTATGTATGTCACGGCAGCCATTTTGATGTGCTAGCTCCATGTTCTCGTGACAGCAAGAATATTATTCGATACCACCTTGCAGGCAAGCTGACAAATTACCCAATACCACCTTGCTTACGTCCTCCTTAGCAAAACTGGTAAAATTTCATCCCCAGCTTGCTCTTTTTGCGGAGAAGCAGACGAATCGCTCGAGCATATCTTTGTAACGTGCCCTTACACCAAGGAATTCTGGGCAGAAGTTATAAAATGGATGGCCAACCAGGACATTGAAATTGGACCTCTTTCTAATAAGGACATAATGTTTGGTATAATGGAGTGTAAAGAAGATTTGTTTGTGAACCATATTTTGTCGATTGCGAAAAAATATATTTATTCTTGCAGATGTAATAAGACCAAACCATCCATTACAATATTAAACGCTAAGATTAAGATGATTTACCAACTTGAAACGATGGCTGCCAAATCTATTAATAAACTGCCCACCCACCTTAGAAAATGGGGCAATTATATTGAAAATTAATGTAATTGCAATTTCGTACTGTGCTCTTTGTTGTCATAATATAAATAAGAATATGTGCAATATCTGTAAAAAGGTCCCCCGTCTATCATATGTGTATGTATCCGTAAGTATTTACAGTGAGTATGTGTAAGATATTTTGAACTTGAAATAAAAAATTGAAAATATTAAAAAAAAAAAAAAAACCTTCCTTACGTGGTTTCTTTAAATCGGGATTTCTTTGTACGTACCAAATTTTTTTAACTTACTTCTTTGACCTTCTTCATGTATGTGCAGCCTTCTATTATGCCTCCTCAGGTTTTCGCCTCTGGTCCAAAACCTTGAGGGGGCAATAATTGCGAACAGCTTATAAAGAAATGCCTTTTCAGGAGAAAAAGTGGGTTTTGTGCAAGTAGACTAATTAGTTGTTAATCTTTATCATGCATCAAAGATACTTGTTTTGGTTTAAATTATAGGTTTGATGACGCTTTTAAAAAAATGTTGTATTACAAAATAAAATTACTTTGAAAACTTTGTGGCTTTAGGAATTGCTTCTAGGGGTCACTGTATTGCATTCCCTCAAGCACTGCGAGAACCAGCTACTAGTCTGTCACGTCTACCAGCAGAAGTGGACATCATACGTATGAGAAGAAGGAGAAAGATGACACCCATAAGGAATTTAGAGTTAGAAGAAAACGGGTTGAAGGTGCTTTCTGTTGGCTGCAGAATTTGCCAGCTGAATGTGAATTGTCCAATTTGAGAATAGTCGAGTTCTCTGAAACCGCAGAACACATGGACGATCAAGGTCCTGCCCCACAGCAGTTGGATGCAGGCGAAATAGATAGTAGCGATGACTCGACAGTCTCTGGGGTTTTCTTCCTGAGCCAGGAGTGAATGTGCAAGCTCAGGTGGAAGCAGCCATAACTGAAGCTGTGTCTGAACCCCAGGAGGCTGAAACAGAAGGGGTCGAGCAAGGTCGTACGCAACCCGTGATCCCATGGCCGAGCACCGACACAACCCCAGCATCTGAGTTTACGACTCCATATTTTTTTCACAATGGCTTTCCCCTGCTTGTTCCCGTGTGGGAAAGGTGATTTTCATATCAATCGTCCGATAAAATGTCCCACACTACATGATTGGGCGGAGCACCTGCTTTGGTATCAGGACGGGAGGTTTGTTAGACTCAAAGTATGGAAGTTCGTTGTACACAACGTGATCATGAGGAAGCGTGCTTTAGAACAGAGCAGATACTTTGATGATCAGCAACTAGGAGATCCACAGTTAACGGTTGCAGATCTACGGGAGTGACTGGCAACGAGTGATACTTCATTCACCAACAAGCTATTGTATTTTGGAGCAAATTTGCGTGGCACTGCTCAGTATTGGCATAAAGGACGGAGAGAGCTTCGAGCTTTGGTTGAGTTCATGGTGAATGAGAAGAAAGGATTGCCTTCATTTTTTATGACTGGAAGTTGTGCTGACTTTACTTTCCTCCACTCAGAAGACTACTTAAACCGTACATTTTGCAGACCACAGGGGAAGAAGTTAACCTTGCTGATGATACCAACGCCCGCTACAAGGCTGTACAAGAGAACACTCATGTTGTGGTAAACTACTTTGACCTGCGTACGCAGTCATACCATGACAAGGTTCTAAAGCCTGTGTTTGGTGTCTCTGACTATTGGTACCGGTATGAATTTGCCAAGTCCGCGGCCAAATCCAATGGCACCAACTCAGCTGAAGAGAGAACAGACAGCCACATCAGCTGTTGTACGGTCAAGCTCATAAAGATGAGTGTGATGAAGATGAGTGTACTGCCATACTTAATCAGTGGGCTGAAGAAAACCTAGCCATGACAGCATTACACCCAGCTAGTAGAGATGAGGAAGGAAAGCCAAGAAAAGATCTCTGGCCTCTACCTGAGGGTTCAGCTAACCCAATACCGAATGACCGAGATCCCTGGTAAAGATGCTGATGGGTATAGCTTTAACCCAAGATGCAATGCTGGAGGATCATTTGCTTTTGGTGAACCGAGTTGGGTTGCTCAGTTGTTCAGATTACTGCTTGAGGACACCTGTTCATCCTTAGCAAGGATTGCGGCCTAATGAGAGGGTGTGCCACATGGAATTTGAAAGTGAGTTTTGCCCAGGGAAGAAACTGCAGTGTGAGCAAGAAATTGTTAATGATCACAATGGAGCCCCTCCCCTTGAGATACCACGTGACCACCCACGTGTGATTCAGCATTTGTGTTATCAGTTGCAGTCGTGGAGAGCAAATAGTGATGTAAGCTTGATTCGGTCAAATTCTTTCCCAGACAATCCCAGCACAGATGATGTCATAGCTATATTTACTATTTAACACCCAGTGCCATTGTTCTCTCTCTGCACTAAATCACTGATTGCAGTCTGTAAAGATGCTAAAACAAGTGTGTCAGGAAAACGGGGGCGGTCCTTTTTGTCAGCAGGGAAATTCTCAGGGGTAATATATAGTAAATGTGCTAAAACAAACATGTTGCAATATTAAAAACAGGCTGCAATATTAAAAATATTGCAGTGTACAGGCTGCAATATTATATATAAAACAAACAGGCTGCAATATTAAAAATATTGCAGCCTGTTTGTTTTATGACGCTTAGTATATATGGATCTTTTAAAACGGCCTTGCTTTACGCCAAAAAACGCCAATCTTTAAATACTCTAAGGTCCCAGCGCCATTTCCTCCGACTGTTATCAGCGGTCCAAATTCTTCCAACTCAGTTGTTGTAATAGGCTTGCCACAAAGCGCTCATCTGAAGCAAAATTAAACACCATACATTACTCACTAATAAAAATACCACGGCTCGAATCAAGTAAATCTTGTATTAAAAGCTGGAAAATTAAACGGGCTAATAAAACTTACCCTCGTTCTCCAAACCACCAGCTTCAGAGGTGAATCTTCATCAGTATTTCGATTTCGGTTAATTTTGTTGTGCTCTAAAAATTGCCTCTTCATCCTCGTCTGATGTGAAGCCATTGTCGTATACTTCTTTCATGTCTGGTCACAGCTGAAGAAAAAAGTTACTCTGCACGCGCAAATACCACGGTATATCTCATTGTCTATTGTTTCCGCTTGGTTCGCCGGAAAATTATCATTAGTAGCAATTGTTCAACAGTCACTTGCGGAGAAACAAGCAACACAAAACACAAATCAACTATTAAAACAAAGGCATCTATGGTAAAAACTACAATTAGTGCGAAACGCATTTCTCACACTGCAAGTTGTTTTGCAGTAGTTCAGATACCTGTTTGTTGAAAAATCTTGAAAACAACAACACGAACAACATACACGAAACGCAATCAGATGTTCAAACACTACCGCTTTTATTGAGATGCAAGGCGTCTCAGTCACGAATTCCCAGTTGAGCTAATCAACAAGTGCTAATTATATTCTTTTGTGCGTTCACGAACAAAGCAAAAGGGGCGCCTACAGTCAGTGACTTAGTGCAGAGAGAGAACAATGGTACTGGGTATTGAATGGTAAATATGTTAGATAGTTACTTCGGCCGACAGCACTATGTGATATATTGCAGTCTGCTGAGGGCGTAGCCCTCAGCTGACTGCCATATATCACATATTGCTGCCGGCCTCAATAACTATCGTGTGTGGCTATGCATGTAAAGACAGTGAACCTACTGGCGCTACTGCTGACCTCTTTGAGGACATGGTAAATGCTGTAGATACAGCTGATGCTGACAAAGTGACAGGGAAGTCAATTTGCGCTAAGATGCTAATAAAGACAGTGGGAAGGCGAGATATCAGTGGCCCCGAGGCCTCATTTGAGCTTAGTGGATTAGCACTTTGTCGTTGTAGCCGTCAGTTTACGTATTTGGCAATGACAGGGTGAAGGCGTTTAGAACGTGATGGTGACACTGCGACATGCAGCACCTCTTTAGATAGGTATCTTGCGTGAGCGTAGGACCAGCATTGCTCTTGGTACCAGTTTGCATCTAAGGATGGCAGGGTTCCAGTTGTAAGTGGGGGTGTTAGACATGCGACATGGCCATTGAGTGAAAACTACTGTAGATCAATGCTCCTCTTACACTGGTCAAACTAGTTTCACATCCAAGAAGTAGAGGGAGATTCTGAATCTTGGATTGATCGTTTCAAGGACTTTGTTGCAACTAACGAGTGCCCAACATTTGTGAAGACGCAAGTTTCTAAGGCGAAGCACTATGCAGAACATCCGCAAGAACTGGTATTTGAAGACAACGAGGATGATGATGCGGTTGAAGCAGAAGACCAACCAGACTGGGTTGATGTCTATGCAGGCTAGAATCAGAGATACGACGGTGTAGAGAAGGACTTAAATTATGATGACGGTGGAGAGCAATATAACTGGAGCAATGTTTCCATCAATCTTCCTGAAGGTAAAGACCCAAAGACATGGCTTGATGAAACCATCAAACAAGCTAAAGAACACGAAACTGTGGGCCTTGAATTACCAGATGTATCTCCAGTGTCCTTAAATGACAATCAGAGAGCTATAGTCAGTCTAGTATTGCACACACTCTACACCTTTGTCGAGAACCAGAATGATTCTCATCCTTTGCACCTTGTTGTCTCTGGAACTGCAGGAACAGGAAAGTCATATCTTATCAAGTACCTTCAGAGGCTAGTGCGGCAATTATTCAGAAAGAATGGCGCAGTACAGGTGATAACTCCCACTGGGAATTCTGCCTATCTTGTTCAAGGCAGTACTGTTCACAGCTTTTTAGGAATCCCAACTGGTGGAAGATCTTGCAATGAGCTAACTGTACCTTTAGGTCCTGTGTTAGAGAAAATTCAGAACAGGTGCAAAAATCTGAAAGTTCTGGTTGGCGATGAGCGATCAATGTTTGGTCGCACCACTCTGGGCTGGATGGATCAGTATACACGATATGCAATTAACAGAGGAGCAAATGCAGAAGAGCTTTGGGGAGCCCTTCCTGTAGTAGTGCTTATGGGAGATGATTAACAGCTACCTCCTGTGTGCGATACTCCAATGTACATTGACCACAGCCGTAGTGCACCATCTAACCATGTTTGGTTGGTCTGGACAAGTTTTGGTACTGCCGTTGAGCTAACTCAGATCGTGAGACAAACTGAATCTGAAGAGCAGCTGAGAGATGTGCTGATGTCAATGAGGACATATTCTACAACACCCCAGCGAGTCCGCTGGCTGCAGAAGTTTCAATGGCACAATCTCTGCATAAGCCATGGTCCAGAACTTCTTTGTAGGATGGATGAGCAAGGCCTCTATGTCTTCCCAACACATCGTTTAGAATGGGTCTTAAGTTGATATTGACATTACGGGGGCAATCATAACTCAACTTCATTAATTGTGAACTGCGTTATGAGCAGTCTGGCAAGCCCCCCGGCCAGTGTTGTAATGCGCATTTGAATATTGCATAGAAAATACGCAATATGAATGTGATATATTATTATTATTATTATTATTATTATTATTATTATTATTATTATTATTATTATTAGTCCACTGCAGTTTGAGTAAAATGCATAAAGGTATGATGCTAACGCCCAACCCAAGTGTCATTATTATGTGAGCACATGACTGTTTTAGTGGCTTAACTAGCTTGGTATCAGTTTGTGTAGCTGTGAGTCTGTGATTGGCCACATAAAATAATTGTTAAGAAGGAAATTCACTGCTAATCGACACGTGCACTTACAGTTGAGCTGGACATTGCAAATAACTTGCAGCATACAGTGTGAGCAATCACTGATTTATTAGTGGCTTAAGTAGCTTGCAATCAGTTTGTGTAGCTGTGAGTCTGTGATTGGCCATGTAAAACAATTATTAACACGGAAATTCACTGCTAATCAACATGTGTTATTACAGTTGAGCTGGACATAAAGTGTACAATTTTTATTTCTTATTTCACAGAAAGGAATTTTTAGGAAATTTATATTTCACAGCTACTCACACAATTCATGGGAATAAGAAAAAAGTAAATTCATCCCAGAAAAGTTCCTGGAACGTCCTCTGGTACATATAGCAAGCAGACCAGGTTGAGATGCCCTCAATCTCTGTTTGATATGCTGCAGAAGAATTATGTAAGCCAGCGCAGTCAACTGTAGGCATATACATGAATGCTTGAAGTTTGATGCACTGTGGTGAATTTTACTGAGCAGATGGCAGCTAGCAAAGCAATGGGCCATTGGTGCTGTTTGGCAGCTCTGTCACTTTGACATTGAGTGGATGGCCATAGTAGCTACACTTGCAACTGATGCCAGCTCTGTGCTACACAGGGGGACCCTAGTTTTTGTCTTGTTTAACAGAGAAAAATGCATTTTTGTGTGTGTCTAAAACTAGTACAGTTGAACCTTGAATATACGGACTTGCCGGGACTGGAGTAATTAGTCCAGATACTTGACAGTCCAGATAATCGAAAACTTGAATATTAATGACACAAAATAAATTAAACTGAATCAATTAAGAAATCGGAACTTAATGAGATAGTGTATTGTATCGTAAAATTTCATGCAAACAGTTAGGTTTAAAACATTCACTCTCTGCAAGCAAAAAAAACCTGTTTTAAACGCTATTTTCAATGCCTAAACTAAAAATAACTCATAATAGGGATCTTTATTATGCCTTCTTAATATTCATGAAAAATCTGGTACCAAAGGAAATAGTCAGTACAATCAAGAAGTCACTGTAAAAGGCAGTTCTCACAAAATGGAAATTTCGCGCGTCTTCTGAATTATTATATAAAAGCAATAGACCACAAGTTTCTATGGTTTATAGGCTGATAAACCACTTGGGATGTTGGAAGAACACTCGAAGAATCCGTAAATCATGAGCCGCAGGCTCAGGGTTTGAATAAATTATTTAAGCCCCTTGTTCACCTGTGTTGCTTCTACAAACTACTCATGATAAGCTATCTTGTAATATTTCCGTGTATCTTATTAATAATTAATACTTGTGATGTGCAAATTGTATTCCAAAGTGCACTCAAAATCATGTGATTACCTACAGGTGTATAATTCGTTGTTCAAATAAGGCCAGTAAGAATAAATAACCTGAAACTTTGTTGTTTCACGAAATATTGTTGTGTATCATGAAACTTTCTTGTTTTTAAGGAAATATTGTTGTGTATCGCGAATCTGTTGTGTTTCAGTAAATACGTTTTTGTACCATGAAACTTTGTTGTTTCAGGAAATATTGTTTTGTATCACAAAACGTTGTTATGCACCACGAATTTTTTTTGTGTTTTCAACCAACTATTGAGTTGTGTTTTGCCCCTGTGGGCCACAATAGAGGCCCTTTGAACTCCACGATCTTCCACCAAACAGTTTGAAGATTTATTTTAGATTGGCTATCCGCCGATCCCAAGTACCCATTTATCACATTTTCCAAAGGATAATGGGACAGAAGCATCAAAATGGCGGTCAAAGAATTTGGGGATTCCAGCTGTTTGGTCATTTGTAGCCTGCTTGCAGGCAGTATTTTGTGTTTTCAAGATCAGGATTTGATTCACTGTAAATCTGGTAACCATATTGGATGATATAGTGGAGGATCTGGGACGAGTGACGAAGCAAGGTAGGTTGGGGGGGGGGGGGAGGGGGGAAGGGAAGCACTTTCTGCACAAATTCTTCTTTTCACGGGCTTTTCATGCACCCATGAACCCTGCACCCATGAACCCTGAGGTTCACACTCACAAAAGACCAGGCAGGAATGATTTTTATTCAAGATTTAAAAGCTCATTAATAACTCGTGAAAGAAATACAAAAGAAATTAATTTTTAATGAGTGCCTCTCTATCTGATAACTTGACACAGCTTAATTTTACATCCAATTTTCTAGGCCAGAATAACCCAAAAACTAAATGTAGTGTAAGAATGGATAGATGTACACTGAACGTTTTTTTATCTTAAGCTGTTCAATAAATTTGCAATACAGGTTTCAGCGAGTCCTAAAACACTTGCCTGCACCTCGTGTTTTAACTTGTTCTTGTCCGCCATTTTTTATGTGTTTTTCTGTAATTTTCGAGGGTTTGAGGTCAAGGCGATCTGGTTATTCCATATAAGGGGTTACCACGAGATTTCACTGGTCCACAACATCAAAGGCTCTATCTTTCATGTCACGCTTGTCACGCTAGCTGTTATTTATTTTTAAACGATCACTCAGCTACAACTCAGCATGTATTTGATTAATAAGTGTGTTTTTCGAGCCATTTTCCACCTCAGAAGTCCTCTGCCTGGCATCATAAAGCTGGGTTGGTAGGTAAGGAGACAATCCTCTGAAAGAAGACAGAGGTGGGAAGCAATTTCACACCAAGTGAGCCGTCGAAAGGTTTCGATCGAGTCATGGTGATACACGAAGTGAAGTTGTGTTTGTAGCCATTCTGTAAGTAGATTCCGGGACCTGGAATGGCAATTTTGACTTGTAAATATTGCAATCGGTGCAATATTTTGCCAGCAGAACTGGGTGGCTCGGCACGTATATCCCAGAACTCCTTTGGGTCACAAATGCGAACATGTCAGACCAGTGGGAGCAACTGAAAACAAATAGCTTTACCCAGGTCGAACAAAGGAAGTGAACGGGCAAATTGGAACAGATTGCAAGAAGTTGAATCGAAGTTTACTGCCAATGTAGACTTTTAGCTTGAAGAGGGTTTTTTTTGTCTTCAAAACTTTAAAACAAAGTTGCTTATTTTTGGTGTTGTCTTAGAGCGTTTTTTGGTTTTGCAACAGAATAAACAGTCATATTCAAGGAATATCGGTACTTTTAATACTTTGAAGGAGTGATAAAGTCTAAGAAACTCCGTATTTGGCAATAATAATGGCTTATTTCAAATATAGTCCGGGATTTGGAAAAGTTACAGGTTTTCAAAGCACTGGTCTTCAGCGACCGGTAAATTGCAGAGCCGGACAAGAATGAGTTAAACTTGATAAAACACTCTTGCTCATTTATTAAACATTACTTTACTTTTCAATCTAAATATGAGAGTCAATGGTCACAAAAGTTTACCAAAGTTAATGTTTCGCAATGGGCTGGCCTTTGATATTCAATATGTTCCCCTTTAAAAATACTATTCCCTGTCCATCTACAGCCTCTCCATTATTATCATAAAAAAGTAATCAAAAGACTATTATTCCTTACTTGTACACACACAAAATAAACAGTTTCCGAATATCATTTTTAAATTGCAGAGTGACTTTAATTGCTTGATTGATCAGCTGAGACAAATATTCAGTCTGCCACACTCTGTTTTACTTGAATCATAAGTAAAAGTATTTCAGTACAATAAACTGATTGACTCTATTTTATACACCAATTTTAAATTACATAAAATACGGTTTAAAACAGACAATCTGTGTTCAGAATTTGAAACCTTGTACCACCTCTTTTATTAATCAATAGCGAGCTTAAGCAACGACGAAGTCAACAACAAAAACATTATTTCAAAAGTATAACTTCTCATTTTTGTAACTCTTTCACAATTATTCCAAATTATTCAAGTTAAATAAATGCTGGCAAAGTGTGAAAGGACTAAGTCACTATGAACAACGTCATAGTAAGGAAATAGAAAGAAAAATTTGCTGTAATGCGCTCATGTTCTCGAGAAAACATTATATGGTCATTTCATGTTCATGTTTTGCTTGGGACAGCAATGAAATGTACCAAAATGTAAAACACACATGCAGAGCGATTGGTTTTGCTTATAAGCCTGTTTTGTGGCATTGTCGTTGCTGTCATCGACCTCGTTACTTAAGCTCCCTAATGTTCCTATGTTTGGCAGTTCTGGAATGAATTTCAAGGTTACTGGCACCAACTCTCAAATTAACAAGTTCATCTTACTCTTCAAGATGTTTTATTTGGAATAAAATTCAAACCATGTCCTTTACTTAACTTACTGAATTACTTTATAATAATTGGGAAACTGTTTCTAATCTCGCCCAGCTGCAGAAGAACCCAAATTTGACCCAAACTCCAAAGATTTCAAAGTAAAATAGTTACTAAAACTATGAAACCGAACGAAAGATCAGTAACATCAAGTTTCTGAAAAATACTGGGTGCTTAAATCTCCAGTTAATTCAAGTTTTTCATTACAAGTAGACTTTTGTGTGGTAATTACAACTGTAGGTGCAACTGTGACCCAATGTAAATTTGTTTCTTTTTATGTTGTTAGTAGAAGTATTTAATTTGATATTGTAACTATTAACGGTAACTGTTGTAAGTTGTAAGTATTTTTGGTTTTGTAAATCAGGTTGGTATTTTAAATTATTAATAATAATTGGTATTGTTTAAATTGTAAGTCAAGTTAGTATTGTAATTAAGTCAATAAAAGTGTGAAAAAAGGACTTAAAAATGTTGGTGACCTTAGCCCCAGAAGAGGAGTGGCCACCACGGTGGCCTCCATGACCACGTCGGCGGTGGTTTCCACCCTGGCAACTGTGACGCCAAAAATTACTGCCAGCTGCAGAGAGAGAGAGAGAGAGAGAGAGAGAGAGAGAGAGAGAGAGAGAGAGAGAGAGAGAGAGAGAGAGAGAGAGAGAGAGAGAGAGATAGAGAGAGAGAGAGAGAGAGAGAGAGAGAGAGAGAGAGAGAGAGAGAGAGAGAGACAGAGACAGAGACAGAGACAGAGACAGAGACAGAGACAGAGACAGAGACAGAGACAGAGACAGAGACAGAGACAGAGAGAGAGAGAGAGAGAGAGAGAGAGAGACAGAGACAGAGACAGAGACAGAGACAGAGACAGAGACAGAGACAGAGAGAGAGAGAGAGAGAGAGAGAGACAGAGACAGAGACAGAGACAGAGACAGAGACAGAGACAGAGACAGAGACAGAGACAGAGAGAGAGAGAGAGAGAGAGAGAGAGAGAGAGAGAGAGAGAGAGAGAGAGAGAAAGAGAGAGAGAGAGATTAATCAAGGCAAAATCTATCATCTTGTGCACATGCTACAGATTTTAGTTTGTCAAACCAGTTGGGTTGTTTCTTTTGTTTCAAATTCTATCAAATTTGATGAAGACAAGAGAAAGATAAATTAAAGCTAAGAGGTTGGAATACTGTTTTAGCAGCTACGGCAGTTTAAGGGAAGACAAGAGTGAACTTCATTAAAAAGCTAAGACTCCGTCAGTTCACAACTGAGAAGGAATATTTCACCTTTAAAAACTCATTAAAAACTGCTTCCAAGTAGATTATGAAACCCATATTTTTTTTTCTACTCCTATGTACCCTGCAAAATCAGGTGTATTTGTTTGGAAAGGGAGATGGAAACATACAGTAAAATACTGGATGCATTGCCTGTACCTGTTACCTGCAGCCCTGTAGTTGAAACAACTGAGCAGTTGAACTACTTTTAGTGTAAATCTTCTAGCATTCTATCACGAATGCCGTTTTCTGATTGGCTATACTACTCGCTATCTATTCTGTGATAGATAGAAGCAGTTAATTGTCAACAAGGCGGGCAAGGAGGATTTAGGTAATTTACTTTTGTTTTTGAAAGACTAATAGTACATTTATACTAAAACAATTAGATTATTTGCTCTTGATCTCTATGAGTGATAGCTGATTTGGGCTTCCCATTCATCAGCTATCACGTGATAGAAATCTCAAGCTCATAATCGAATTGTTAAATATTTGCTATCAGTAAATGTACAAGGATGGGTCAGACACAAAATGATGTTCACGACTTACTGGTAACAATTGCTTGTCATGATAGATTAAAACATGCATAGGCTTAATAGTCTTTTGCTTACCATGAGTCACATCAGTTCCATTGACAATGACTGTACAAGTGTTGCCCTCAGCTGTGTAATTGAAATAGGCTAATTAGGTGCAGTCAAACTACTATTTGCTATAAAACTATCATTATATTAAGTTTGCAAGAATTTCTGGGCTCAGATTTCCAATCCAACTGACAAGCTTCTGTACAGTATACTGGTACATTCAATATAGAGCCTACACTAAAACAGCATGCACCCTTAAGCCATATAAAAAGAATAATACATTTAGAGGCAGGGTGATCGAGATACCATTTACAAAAAAAAAACTACTAAAAATTAACTGTATAAATTTGTTTCATATGCCTCTATTAAACATCTCGTTCAAAAACAGCTAATACACTGTATATTAATCAGATCAAAAGGAATTTTGAGGTATACCCTTACCAAAGTAAAAGTATGGGTTTGGTATGGTAAATAATGGCTCATATGTGGCCCATAAATGAGGAAGATATGGGATGGTTAGACCATGATATGGAACTGATATGGTGCACAATTTTGTGAAAATTTAAGATATGGAAAGAGTATGGGATTTTATTCCTAGACTAAATTTGTATGGGAAAACTATGGGAATGAAATGCCCGTATCTAATCCATACCAATGAGTATTTCACTGGATTCCTCTTCTGTATGGAAATGATATGGGATTGTCAAATTGCTTGAGAAAACTATGGGAAGGAGGTTCTCATATGTTTTCCTTAGGACTGGCTGATGTATACTTGGCTTTCATTTTGTATAGGAATGATATGGGAATATTATGCTGCATAAGAAAAGTATGAGAATAAGGTGCCCATAGGTATCCTATAGCAATAGTACATCCACTAATTGCAAAACTCAATCCCTCTACATGGAAATGCTGTGGAATTCCCACATTTGCAATAGACATTTCATATCTAGAGATATGGACTGGCAAGAGTAATGTCAAGGGGTGGGGTGGAGTTCTCCAGATTCGGTGATCAAACATTTTGGCTCAGGTAAAATTTACTTGAAGTTTGACAAGGTGACATAGACAAAAACTTCACTTAGCAGTAATTAAAAATAACTGTTGCACCTTGAAATTAACTCCATTTTTTCCAGCCTTATGCTTGTTTTCCTTACTTTTAAAGATGTTGGTTTTGCACGTACTCCAGACTTTGCATTGACCCTGTTTATTTAGAATGATTATTTACAATTGAAATTGCTGACTTGATTTGCAAGATCTCAACCGTTTTTTAACTTGTAGTTAACCATAGAAAGTACAAAGTATGAATGAACTTATTACATACGATTCTACTTCCTGGTCATTATAATTTATTTCTAGCAAAAGAAAGCACCTTCCATAGCTTTTCTCTATGAGCTAGGGAAGCTACAACAGCTATCAGGCATATGATGTATTCAGTCTTTTTTAAAATGATTCGAAAAATGAGCTGCATAATATACCTCACCGTCTAAAAACGCCATGAAAACACAGACATCAATAATGTCTTCAAAAGGAACAACTACAAAAAATGCCTGCTTACAGTAGATGACACAGGGTAATGATATGACTCACTGGTCTCCCAAGCACTTCATGTTGTTTGCAGAGGTCTTGATTGGCTCTTGACAGTGGCACAACTACAGCACCACAGGAGATTCTGGAACCAACTGGTGCCTTGAAGAACACTTGAATTAAGTCATAATTGATAGAAGAACTTTCCTTCTTTCTGTATGCTACTGTATATGTATTTCTTCTTGAAACCGTTTTGTACAGTCTGGAATGAAAAACAGAACTTCCAACTTGAAGTCTTGTAATTCAAGGCCCAGAAATGTTGTAAGATCATCGTCAAATGGTTCAGTCTTGCAGCTGCCATGTTTTAATGCCCCAACAGCATAGAAATAATCTCTTAAGTGAGTTTTGTTGCTCCTGTAAAGATGAGTCACAACAGATAGCCATTAATATAAATTTGACAGTCTAAACCACACGCACACTGGTCACTGGTGATACAAATAATAACACGTTTACAATAAAACTATACAAGCCCTGGTTTGCTATGATCACAATAGTGGACTTTGTTGATATGTAAAAGCTAAAACTACCGCTAAAACTACAATTAATACTACATTACTAAAAGAAGCCACTAAGAACTACTACAATAAGAAAAACCCTTTTGCAAGGAGGCAGAAAGTCTGTATATCTTCTGCTTTCATTATGTCTGCAGCAGCTCCTTGAAAATCTTTGCTTCATTAAAAAAAAAAAGAAGCATATTTTCCCCAAAATTTTATTTTACTCTTGGTAACAATAACCTTCTTCCCTGCATCGTAGAATAGCTATAGCTTATACAATGAGTGTTACTAAGAGCAATTCTCATGATAATATCACATTACTGAAAGCAAAAACAGCACAGTGACCATACCTTTCATGGTGTCCTTGAAGGCACATGACAATATCCTTTGGATTTCCTAACGGTATTTTTAATTGCAAAAAGGTATTTTTAATTGCACTACATACCATAATATGTATCGAACATCTAAACAACATGGATTAAGAAATTGCCAGCTGTTTCAAGTTGTTCTGGTGAAATGGACCTTCCTGACAATAGGACAATGCCACCAACTAACAAAGCATAGTGCCGGTAATACTCATCCTCCAGGACACCTTTCATGCTCGGTAGGGAATAAAAGAACGGCCAGTTTCGGTACTCTGTTGCTGCAAAGTGATCATAAACAGATACTTTGAATAACCATACCCACAAAAACCATCTGATGAAAACCAAAGGACAGTGTCTTGTCATGTGGTTTCATAAAGCTAATGTATACAATTTCATAACATAAATAAGATTCATTAGCATGTACCTTTAGAAGCCTTAAAACATGTAGGCCCTAAGGGTAACAGTAGTATGCTTCAAAACATTGCAATGACTGTTGAGTTTACAAGGGTTATTTTTAATTTTGAAACATTTTCACAAATAAGACAAGTTGAACCAAGTACTCCTTCTGCTGAAAACCTACATGTATTTCAACTTTAAAGGTGAGGTTTGGATGTGTAATTGATAGCATCATTTCATACACTAAAACTGTTTTGGAAATACATACAAATCCATAACAGCAAAGATATATACACTGTAAATCTATTTAATAATTAACAGCAATTTTATATTTAATAGAAAGACAGAGTTTAAAGTTACCTTTCCAAAATTTTAGATGGTGTTCTATACTTCTGGGAACTCTAGTGACTACACTGGGAGGTTTTATCTCTAAAAGGCTTTTGTCAACTTTCTCCACACTATTCCCACAATACCATCTTTGCCTGTTGTGTTTTGAGTCAAACCACAAACCAATTGGTTGCTTCACTACCCCAAGGAATACGCAGTGCATAGCATCAATACCAATTTCATTCACAATGTCAAAACTTGGCAAAGTTCTGTAATAAAGGACTGGATGCTTTGAAGCCAGAGACCTAGAAAGGAAATTTGAAAGATTAAATATTAGTTGGACCCAAACTAAAAATAGAAAAATATATACAAATAAAGATGAATTAAGTTTCCAAAGTAACAGAAATATATATTAAATGTCTTGAGTAGTACACAAATAATGCACAAGAGGGGTATATTTAGTGTAGTAGTCGGTCACTGTTTTCTAAAATCAATGATTCTTCAAATAGCCATTTGAAATATACAGTAAAAACCCGCAACTAAGAACCTAAATTTTTGGGAAGTAGCCTACACAGGTTCTTATATAAATGGTAATTAACACAATTTGAGGCTACTTAGGTTCTTAAAATAGGTTCTTAATTCTGGAGAAAAGCAAGTAAAACTCAGCTGCAAAACAAGGTGGTTATTAGCCTATTATCCATTTTTACAGTAACGAGAATCTGCTTTTTTCCTCAAATAGGATTCTTGTACTGCAGCTGTAATGTGCTAATATGATTTTAGAAAATAAGAACCTGTTTTCAATTTTTGGGCTAAATAGGTTCTTGTTTATAGGGGGTATAAAATCCAAATTTTAGGCTAACAGGTTCTTAATTTTCAGGTTCTTAGTTGCAGGTTTTTACTGTACAGCATTAAAAAAATACAATGATCACATTTTTCATTATTCAGCCATTCATTTATATAATTATCTAAATAACATGAAACATAGCTGTCACCAACAAGACTAATAATAGTTGAAAACACTCATCATCATCATCATCATCATTATTTAGAATATACAGTTTACCCACCATTGTATTTCTTTCAAGGGCCCCATATGAGTTTGCTGTGACTTCTTCTGGTTTCTGAAGTTTACAATGCCCTGTTGTTGTGTCTCTAAATGGGAATGTCATCACATGACCCCTGGAGCCAATTTTGACTGTTTCACCATGCTCATCACAGAAGCAGCAGTTGTCATTTCCAATATACGTGACCTGCTCCAAGACACCAGCATGGGCTGGAAGATCAAAATGACTGGAAAGAACCATGACCTTGGATTTTGCTTTTACTCCATCTGGTAGTACCACTTCAATTCCTATCTCCAATTCTCCTATCTCTCAGCAGAGAGTATTTACTGTATCGATTGTACATAAACCACCTGCATGCAGTTGAGAGCTGTGAAAATAAATTTGGATCACCAATGCTACTGTTTTTAAGAAAATTAACCCTTTGGCTCCAGAACATTTTGCCAAAAAAACAAGCTCATCTTGCCATTTTCTGGTCAGAATCTTGCCAAAAAAGAAACAACTTCCCAAAGCGGTTTCCTAGTTGAGCTTTTGATGCCTTTCTGTTCCTGATGCTTCCACCACCACATGTTACATATTAAATTTGTCTATGAGTGTTAAAACTGATGAGTAGGAGCCAAAGGGTTGATGTACTGTAGTAATCGCATTTTACATGTTACCAAAAAAGTTTCAAATCTAATGAAACTCTCACATTGTTGGTGTCTCATGTTTAAAATGTTGCCAAAAAGAAGTTAAGAATGAATATACCAGGGGGCACAGAACTTTGTAAATGCTGATTTTCTTTACCAAATGATACAAATAATTTCATTAAAACTTACCATTAATTTCGGTTTCATGCAAAGTGTCAACAAATGGCTTACGGAAGGTGGAAAAGAAAGGATTTTCTTCTCCAAACCACAGGCCACCAAACACTCTGAATTTGTTTTTCCTCCTACAAGTATGAACAAAATACACTTTTATGCAACGAATAAAATGAAGGCCAACATTTATGCTGTAGCATCTGTCCTCTCTGTGGCATTTTGATGTGAAATCACTCAATGTGAGACAAATATTTAAGGTATTTGACACCTTCAGAAAATAATTGATAGCCTACCCTTTTATCAATTTACAAAATAATTAAATATTACTTTTTACTGTGGCGAAGTACAGCTGAACCTGTTCCCGGGTGGAAATCTTATTAAGATCTTGTAAGAATCTTGTAAGATGGCAATTAAGATTAAGACCTTATTAAGATCCTCTTAAGATTTTAGACCTTAGTAAGATCTTATCAAATTTCTTAATCAGATCTTAACCAGATCTTAATCAAATCTTAACCTGTTGACCATTTTAAGATCTTGCAAGATCTTATTAAGTTTATTTAAGAATCTTGTAGGAATCTTGATAAAACTTTAATATACCATGTCAGCAAGATCTTACAAATATCCTAATAAGATCTTACCTAAGATTTTTATGAAAATTCTTAATAAGATTTTATGAACTACTTATTAAGATCTTATTTAGAATTCTTACAAGAATCTTAACAAAGTCTTAACAATGAAGATCTTATTAAGATCTTACTCAGAATCTGGATTTAAGATCATGGTGTAAATTAATATAAGAACTTAAGTTCACGATTCTTTGAATAAGATCTTTTTATTTACATTTTATGGTTAGCAAAACTAACCATAATCTATTTGTTTGTTCCTTGGTTATCTATCTTCAAAAGATCTTACTGTACCTCAAATTTTAAATGTACACAAATCTTGAATGTCTTAGTAAATTCTTATATTATCTGGATAAAGTTCACTGACTATGATTCTACTTTCCAGAATAAAATTTCTCAATAAAAGAACAAAAAATTTCTTATTTGAACAGAGATATGCTTAGCGGTACATTAGCTTAGCTGGTGAAAGCTACACATTTTAATGTTTATACCTAATCTTGTTCATACAGTGTGTCCTGCCAAAGAACTTGACTGGGATAAAATTAGCCTAGATTTACCTTGTACACCAGAAACAATTTTCAATTAGTTCCCTGTCTCTTACAGGGCTGTAAAATGGCCAAGAACGTTGGATAGATTGTGTTTTAACAAATACTGGCCGCCATCTTGGATTTGACTGAGAGGCTTCTGGGAATGAGACTCATCAATCCCATGATGCTTCTAGGCATCATATTAGAAAGGAGATACCTCACAAATTAATGTGATTTGGTAAGCTGAAGCCACTCTAAAGGCACTAAGGCCACATGGTAGCGGGCATTACCCCTTAAATCCACCAAAGCAAAGATTGAGCCCAAGCATTAGCAGCCATGGATAGCTGTTTCGGTTGTATAAGAAAGTTTATTCACAGATAAAAACACATTAAAAGACAAACAAAGACAAAACTAAGGCGCGCGAAATATTCAAAGGTACATCAGACAGTCAACGTATATCCGGAGTAGGCGATCAGATACCTAAATAAAGTCGGACAAACACAACAGAAAGCAAAATACCAAAAGAAAGCACGAAAGAAAGTCCAATGTTCAATAATATTCGCGTACTTAAAAGTTCATCTCTTAGAAGAAAATGCCCTAAGTTCCTCAATCCGCTCCAAATGAGCAAGTCTCTGGTCAGCTAATTGATTTAGATGAAACACATAATCCTCAGAGCAAAAAGGGAGATCCTGAGGGATACGTTGAAGGAGCTTTTCAGTAACAACATGACCATAGCGCTCAAGCGTACGACGGAGGAGAACATCCTTAGTCGCGGCAGCTTTCAACTTGATAAAAATAGGTGAAGGACTAGAAACAGGAACAGCAGCAGAAGTTACACCAGTGGGAGGATCAGCATCAGGAGTATCAACGGGAACATCAGCAAAAGACACGGAAGGTTTACGAACATGCCTAGGCACTGCAGAATACTGATCAACGGGCGGATCAACGACGACAGGAGGATCAACAGGACGACGCGATGGAGGAGGAGGTTCAGCCTCAGCAATAACCTCCTCATCGGCAGAAGCCATGTCGGACTCATCAGGAGACTCGTCACCAGAAGGAACAAAGTCTGTTATCAGGTACGTTCTCAGGTATCACGTCAAAGACGAGCACTTCGGTACGTTCGTCAGCAGGAACAGGATCAAACGTACGGGTAGAACCCCAAGCCTGCGTGCACTCTCTGGCCTTGTGGCCAGGCTGACGGCAGCGCTGACACAAGCCAGAGAGCGGACAGTTACGGTTGCGATGGCCAACGTTGTTGCAGATGGTACATTGGGCAGGCTGACGTGCATACCACACCCGGCAGTCAAAACCCGAAACACGAATAGTAGACGGGATGTCCTGCGTTAGAGAAATCCTAACAACACGGTTCCCATCAAGGAGGGCAGGGAAAGCGGCGTGCGAAGATCTCTGCACTGCGTGAACCTCGCCAAATGACGAAAAGAACTCCTTCACTGCATCGTCTGAAACTTCAGCAGGACAGTCGCGTAAGTATACAATGCGCGACCTAGTGTCTGCGCTAACGACCCGCAGAGGAGTGTCACCGTACGTGATACCACGGAGGACCAGGTGCTCACAGTCTGCAACGCGCTTAAAGGTGAGACGAACGGCACCATTCCTTAAGAACTGAACAGCAGCAAGTTTTTCAGGTGGGACGACCTCTAACAATTGTGGTAACACCACAGACGAACCAACCGACTTATAGATCTCCTCAGGAAACAGCAAGATCGCACTATTCGGGCACTGCATAATTTTGGGTGGGCACTATGCCGTTCCACTCCCGGGAGGTACTTAGGACAAGAGCCCAAAAAAACAAGAAAAAATGCCAATTGGACGTCAGCCAGCTGTTTCGGCCTTGTTAGGCCTCATCAGCATGGCATAGCTAATGCTCAGGCTCAAGTACTCACATATCCATAAAACAAGCAGTGAAAACGTAAAGCTTGTGGGATGTGGCTGGAGTGACAAGGATATACCTCACAAATTAATGTGATTTGGTAAGCTGAAGCCACTCTAAAGGCACTAAGGCCACATGGTAGCGGGCATTACCCCTTAAATCCAAAGGGGTAATGCCCGCTACCAAATCACATTAATTTGTGAGGTATATCCTTGTCACTCCAGCCACATCCCACAAGCTTGTTTTATGGATATGTGGGTACTTGAGCCTGAGCATTAGCTATGCCATGCTGATGAGGCCTAACAAGGCCGAAACAGCTGTCCATGGCTGCTAATGCTTGGGCTCAATCTTTGCTTTGGTGGATTTAAGGGGTAATGCCCGCTACCATGTGGCCTCAGTGCCTTTAGAGTGGCTTCAGCTTACCAAATCACATTAATTTGTGAGGTATATCCTTGTCACTCCAGCCACATCCCACAAGCTTTACGTTTTCACCATATTCAAAAGTTCGTTATTTCAGTGCACAAGTACGGATTTTCAACAGGCAAAAAATGCTCAGTTTTACTCAGAATCAACCCAAGATCTTGCACTTTCAAGACAGAAAGTAAGTCCTCACATGTAAGAAATTACTGTAATGACTCTTAGAATGAAGCTTTTCTTCAGATAGAGAGCAGCGTGCAGTTCCCGATGTGATCGATTTTGCGGTTAACCGGTCACTGAAAATAAGCTTAAAGCGTTACCCCAATATTCATCTCGATCTTGTCCTCTTGTGAACTGCTTTTAATGTAGCATCTAGCTAGTCTAATCACTATTGGAAAAAAGAGTTAACTGCAAAGGAAGAGCTGATTATAATGATCCAATGATGATTGTGTTTTGTTGTAGCTGAGCTGCTGATCATGGTAGGGACAGTACAGACAGGCTAGAGCGTCTAGTGACCTCTAGTATGAAGACAGCAAAAGGACAGTATGTTAAGGAAGCTTAATTCACAAACATGACTATAATATGATGATGAAGAGTTGAAATGACAGCATGCAACATGCCAAAAACTTTTGTTAGTAGAATAAATTATTGTTCACAACACTGGCTTTTGTTTTTAATTAGTTAATATATCGTGTCGTACATGCAGTCTTGATGAATCAAATTGCTTGTTTGTTTCTTTTTTTCCAATTAGCTAGATTAAAAGAAACTTTGTGAAGTAGACATCATTAAAAATGGGCTTTGATACTACAGATATCTGAAATGTTAAGACTAAAAAAATCAGCAAAATGAGCATGTAACTAAAATAATTGCAGTGGTCCAGCTGAATTAATTTTGTAGGGGGAAAGTGTCATAAAGATGCAAATTCTAAGGCAGCTTGCATGATTTCTTCCTCAGAATTGCAACTCAAAGGGATGATTTTAAGTTGTTTGGCAATGTCAGTAAAAAGCCTGTACTCCCAGTTGCGAGATTAGGACATAAAAATACAGGATATTTTCAAGCTTTCATGTTTTCTTGCTTACAATTTGCAACTGAAAGAAATAATTTTTGCTGTTTTTATTGCACTAAAGAACATTATTGTACCAGTGGAAACCAAGCTTTATTTGTATAATACACTCTGTGTGTTTGTTTCTTAGAGAAATAATACTGGCAAAATATAAGTCTCGAGATTGTTTCCAGTGGCTTTGAATTTGCCAGCTTTAAAGGAGCAAATTGGTCACAATATTTTGGGTCAGAGACAAAAAAATTCACTCAACTAATGCAAAACAGTGTGATTGAAATAGGAAATAAATCATAATGCGAAACAGTGAAATAACAAATTTTCAGGGAAGATAAGCACCAAAGAGACAAGAATAAATGCAAATATGGCGAGGATGGTGAAGGATGGAGAAGATTGAAACAGATTACAAGTAACCTTTTTTAAAAATTTAGGCTAGATTTTTCAAAAACTTAATTTGTAATCTGTTTCAATCTTCCCCATCCTTCACCATCCTTGCCACATTTGCATTTATTCTTGTCTCTTTGGTGCTTAGCTTCCCTGAGAATTTGTTATTTCACTATTTTCCATTTTATTTATTTGCATTTTTTTTATTTCTGTAATAATGACCCAAAATATAATGTGACCATGCTCCTTTAAATTATGCAATAGCATTACTGTAATTAATATTATTGATGTGTTTATCGATTTGCGAAAAGCATTTGATACTGTAGACCATGGTTTGTTGCTGGATAAATTAACAACAGTGGGAATTAGAGGCCCTGAGCACGAGTGGTTTACGGACTACCTGTGAAATCGAACACAAGTCGTTGAGTTTCATGGCGTGACATCAAACCCCGAGGGTGTGGCTATAGGGGTACCCCAAGGGTCCATTCTTGGTCCGTTGTTATTCATATTACATGTGAACGATTTACCGGAAGCGGTGTCTGAGTGCAGTATTCTTATGTAAGCTGACGATACAGTTTTGTTTTATTCGTCCTCCCAAGTTTCCACTATTGAAATGAAACTCAATGAAGAACTGCTCAAAATTGAATGCTGGCTTTTTAGTAATAGTCTTTTTATTAATGTTAAAAAGACTGAAGGTATGCTTTTTGGGACCGCTCCAGGGAAAAATCTTTTAATATATGCATTGATGGCAAAAAAATTGAGAGGGTTCATGAGTTCACCTATCTAGGCGTCGTTTTTGATGAACGCCTTACACTGGACGAAAAAATGGATTTACTAGGGTTTGTCAAGGTGTGCAAATGTGGTGCAAATTTGGAGCTCTAAATTTGGACTAAATTTGCACTAGCCGTAAAGAGACGGTAAACTCAAGCATTTGCTCCTGTCGAATTTGCATGCAAATGTGACGTAAATATGACATTTGTATAAAATTTACCTCGCATTTGCTGCCAAAGTAAACTTTTAACTTTCACACACATTTGTCAAGCATTTGCTTTTCGTGTAAAAGTGGCATATTTACTATTAATGCAAACATAAGTAAACATGTTGCAAAACAATTTGTTTGCAACATTTTTTTACTATATTTCCTTACAATAGAAATAAGTACCTTTGCATTTAATACACTCTCATTTGCCAATTGAGCAAAGCTGTTCATTTACTATAAATTTGCACTGACGTCAAACGAAAAAATATTCATAACTTTGCTCATAATTGCTTAGGAGCAAATGTGCATTGAAACTAATAATTTGGTCAGTTTTGCTACCAAGGCAAATCTTTAACTCTCATGTACAACTTTTGGTTACTATTTTTTATCTTTTGAAAAAGGCCTTGTTTATTCTGAGTACAAACTGGTGGCAAACGTGCTACGAAACATTTAATTTACACCAGAATCGTAACAAATATGATTTGTAACTAATCATCTTAATTCTCGTAATTGCAGTAGGAACAATTTTCATCCCTACCTAATTAATTAATCAGGTCGCATATGAAACCTGAGATCGATTAAAAATTAATACTAATTGGTAATTGTTGCAAAATCATGTTCCTTGAATAGCAATCAATCAGCTGCAATTGTCATTTGTTATCAATTGTCATCAATTCTAAATTAGATCAACACGTATCTGACCCATGAAATGCTTGCTTTGGTGCATACTGATCGTAAACATTATCATGCTTCCAATAATACAGGAAAATATCTTATTAGAAAGACAAAACACATGAGCCTATAATGATTATAGGTTGATGTGCATTTGTTACTAATCAGTTAATGAATAAATTGATGTTAATTGATATTAGTCAAATATGGTTATCAATGTGATAAGCAAACAGCTTGTTTCGATTACTATTACACCAATAATGCAATTAACGATATGAACTTATGCCATTGATTTGTCTTTAATCAGCTTTTGATTGATCAATGATGGATTTATCCCTGGGGGGTACTCCCTATAATGGCCTATATGGGGAGGCTCCACCCGAAAGGGGTGCGTTTTCACGCTTCAGGTATATGAAAGGGTAGGGATTTTCATGAGTCAAAGTATATGAAAGGGCAGGGAAATCTGTCATTGAGGTATTTAAAAGGGCCTTTCATTAAAATATTTTGAACACACATACCTTATGACTGTATTGTTAATTTATTGAACGCTACGTGAAAATGACAAGAAGACATCCTGTTTTAGGTATACAAAAGGGGTACTATTTGTCAATGGGAGGTATATGAAAGGGGTACCTTTTCTGTGAAAAAATGGTATATAAAAGGGTAAGGGTCGGACCTCGGGGCGGAGCCTCCCCGTATTGAAATTGTTTTAGTACCCCCCCCCCCCCCCGGATTTATCATTGATTAATGTCAAAAGAAAAGCTGCTGATGCACATAGTTGAACCTCCATATAGCAGTCACCTATTATGTGGCAACCCCCCTTTAAACAGCCAGTTATCAAAGTCCTAACTTTATAGTCAGAGTAACACTGTAAATAATTCTCATATTAATGGCCACCCCTATTAAGCTACCGCAACCACCTTTTGGAGGTCAAAAGAGGGTTTTCCTTGCCACCAAAAAAATAATACACATAGTTAAGGCTTTTTGTTGAAAAAGCTGATGAAAGACAAGAGACTGAAATGGTGTGAGAAATAAATAAACAGACATTTGTTACCATCTTGGGGTGAGTTTTGTGTCACCTAATGTAATATTGCATTTTGATTCTCTGGTAATAACCCTATAAACGTGTCATGCTAATTTCTAAAAAAAAAACCTATTACATGTGTAAGCGGCCACTTGCCGGTTTCCCAAGGGTGGCCCCTTAACCATTTAAGCCCTGAGGGAAATACCAAGTTTTTCTAAATCGGTAACTATGAACCAGGAGATCACATGTGATATACCATTTGAAAGGTATTTTCTGGGGTATGCTACAAATCACACCAAAAGAAATGGAGGAGGCCACAGATTGGATTGACAAGTGCCCAAAATGAAAAAAATATATAAATGTATAAAATTTCCCTGTTCCTCATACACATCGGATATGCCCCTAAGCTATAGCTTAATTTGTAGCTCTCAGTGCATTGCTTGTTGTCAGATATTAACTTGGTCTAAAAAGTACAAAGACAAAAAGTTGCAAATGCTGCAGGGGTGATAAATCAAGTCTTGTGTAGGAGGCATGATATTATGCAAATTTCATGCAAATTGACTGAATATTGAGCATGTAATTGCATTTTGTGCCATATGGCACTATTGGGGATTCAAGGGTTAATAGCAGTTCAGCTGTATTTGGAATAAAATTTGATATTAATGTAATTGGATGTTAATCTGCTTGATCTATTTACCTTTCTTACAAATCTGATGGAAATAATAATTCAGGCCAAGTGCTATAATTCCCTTAGGGGCGGATTGCACAAGTCAGGCTGGCCTGCCACATATAATGCCATTGTCCTAGTTATTTGCAACCTGTCAAGTTTTGGGCCTCCATGTAGATCCAGATAAGGAGCCCTAGAGGTTCAAACCTGGATCTGCAAGCCAGTTCTAAATAAGTCACATAACAGGAAAAAAAATAAACAATATAAAAAATGTTAGGTACCAGAGTGCATAAACAAGGTAACACTCATTCCTCATAAACAAAGGTACCATTCAAAGTAGCAAATATGCAGATGTAAAAACAAGTCCAAATCCATTGGTTTGGTGACACCAGACCAAAAGTCATCTTGCTAAACAGTCAACCCAGCTCATGTAATCCACCCCTTATTGAAACTAATTAAACAAAAAAAAACAAAAAAACAACAATAGTGGCAGGCCTCTGCCTACCACAGATTTAACATTTTATTGTTTTCCTAAACACTGCAAACATATCTTGCACATGGAGATGATTATTATTTTAGCTGTTACCACACATCACTGACAAATACTGACAACTTGTTTTGATTTGGGCTGAAAAAATTGTCTACAATATAAATCATGTGTCATGTACATGTAAGTCACATCCCCAAAAATCAAGTTACAATAATTCCTATGAAACTGACATATACAATTAAACTTGTAAATAGCTTTACAAATCGAAAACTTTGGTATACAATAATTTATCAATGAATAGGGTAAAAGAAAGACTTCTGTCACTTAAAAGCACTGACTTACAAGATGAGCCATTTTGCCAGCTGCCAACCTACAATGTGCAATTGAGAAAGCTTTCATTGCTCTTAAGGAAATTTGGTGACCATTACAAATTTTCACCATTCAGGTTCAGGTTCAGAAGCAAATAAATAAACAGTTTCAACAGGATCACCTAAGAAATACATTTCTGGAAGAAAGTGATATAACAATTAAATTTATTATCCATGTCCTGATGCAGCTAGACAGTGTCTTTGTCCATGTTGTTTTATAGGATAGCACCAATTTTTCAATTTATCTTTTAGATTAACTAAGTTTCATGTGATTGCCAATACCTGGATAGATGTGTTACTGTCATAATAATTATGAATTCCAGCATATTAATTCAAACAATAAGAATAATTAGTAAATAATTGTCAGTGTTTCCAGTGCTCTATAAAGGCAACACAAAATAACTGTCTGTATCAAGTATTACTACAAGGTGGTTAGCACTTTTGGTTATTCTCTGTAGTTATTCTAAATTTTTATTTTCATGGATCATTGTAAATTTCATTTAATAAATACAAACAATTTTATGAAACTGTCCCTATGAAGCTGACATACTGTATTTACAGAAATATTTGTTAATCTGTTGACTTCATCCAAATCAAATCAAATCATTTTTTTTTTTCACATTTTCTTGATAACGAGAACAGGGTAACAATCATTTTACTTACACAATTATTGTAGCACCACAAAAGCACTGACTGACAAGATGTGCCATTTCGTCAGCTGCCAACCTACGATGTGCCATCGAGAAAGCTTTCAGTGCTCTTGTGGGCATTCAGACACCGCTTAATATCTGTGCAATTGATGATCAGATGCAATAAATTCTGGGTAGGATAAAGAATGGATCCCCCCATCTAAAAATTCAAAAACTAAGAAAATTTTAATAGTGAACAGCTTCAACAGGATTGTATGTTAGTCCACATATATCAGTCACTTGCTATGCAATTTTAATTGCACCTCTAGTTCATCAATTATATGACTTAATTGTGGTCTTAACTCAGGATCACTAAGAATGCACTTTTTGCCCAAAGCACAAAGGAAGTGGCATTGAAGGTATGTACCAACTGCACAGATCACTCTTCCAAAAGAGAATACATCACTGGCATGTGAAGGTGGACTGGCACCGCATACAATTTCAGGAGCAATGTGACCATGCTTTCTTTTGTAAAGTTTTTGTTCTTCAGGTGTGAAATGTTTCACAAGGGAACCAACTGCTCTTAAAGCTACACATTTGCCAAAATCGATTAATATGGCACGGTACTCATTGTTCAAATGTGAGATAAGGACATTATCTGCTTTGATGTCCCTGTGAATAAATCCTTGTTTATGCAGATAAGATATTGCGTGAGCCAACTGATTGATCAAGGTCAGCCAAATAACCAGTGAAAGGTTCAAACTGCTGCTCTTCAGTGATGAAGACATTGTGTATGGCTTATCCGAAACATGGTAAAAGGATGATACTAGATGGTAAGGCTTTGACAGAGTACACACCCCAATAAGAAGAGGAAAATTTGCATGTTTGAACTTTGACATGACTCTAGCCTCCCGTTTAATTTCCTCTGCTGTAGCAGAATGAAATGTTTTTACTGCAACAGGATTGCCCCTGTAAAACATCTTGTTGCAGCAGCCAAACACACCAGAACCAAGATGTACCTTCACCTCTGTTCCAGATTCATCTTTTGGGGACTCCAAAAGGGCACGGTCAATTTCCAAGATGGATTCACATGTTGCTTTTGTGATGACCTACATTTTAACAAGATAAAAAATTCATATACTATTAACTCCTTTGTTAACCCCCCTGTTTGCAGCAAGAAATTGATAATACCTGGCTGTCTCTCTAAATGTTGTTATGTACTTATTTATTTAAACAGATTTTCAAATAGAATTTTTTTCCATGTTAACATGAATGCAGTGATATCGAGGTCAGATCAGCAATCACACTTTCAACACACACGCCACACTTGAAATTAAAAGAGCTTGAAACAGATGGAATGACTCAAATGCATCTTGTTTTGGAGACAAAGGTGAAATTAGTTCTGCATTATGTAACCAAGCGAGGAAGACTTAGTTAGACAGGGTCACAAGCTAGTGACAGGCCTGAGCAACCAAGTAGAACCCCCCCCCCCCCCCCCCCCCACTTCAAGGGTGATGATGAGGAAGGGATAATGTTTACTTTTTCATAGGCTAGCTTGATGCCGAAGACAACCAATATTCATCCCATTATCGACCTCCTACTTCAGTGAGTGAACTGTTGATCGCTCTTGAGAGTGTTCGGCAAACATGATTGGGCGACCGCTTTTAACTCGTTCCGGCTTAGAAGATTTAAAATATTGCACATACCTTCCTTTGCGTTACAGATTGCCTTGGAATCGATGTCAAGGCCTTCCTTGAAGCCTCTTCTCGCTTTAGAAGCGAGTGCCACCGATCGTAATATTTTCTCGCTATATAGTCGCATATCTTTCGTTGTTTCTCGAGGCGAGCCTTCGCGATCTGTAATCCAGACGCAAGTGTCTTCTCTTTGTTAAGGTTTCTTTGTAGTCGTTTCCGTTTTTTCCTTTCTCTTTTCATTCGTCTTATCTCCTCCCTTGTGTTTTCACGGCTTTTTCTGCCCATGAAGACAATGAAAATGTTGAAAATTACTGTAATCTTGCCCTTTTGCCCTTCACTAGTTCCCGCCGATTGTTTCAAGGTTGCAAAACGACCGCTGACCAGCAAATAGGTAGCCTCACGATTTTCGTCACCAGATTTTCCCGGACTTTGCAACAATGACAAAAATACAGTTCTTTGCTCACTACCCTGGCCTTTGATTGAATGCGAGGCTAGGGGTGACCTTGTTTTCTCTTTGATTCAAACCTACCTGCTTTTCTTATGGAAAAACATGATTTACATAAGAAAAGTAGGTAGGTTTGTATCAAAACAAGGTCACCCCCAGCCTTGCTTTCTCCGACAACTGTAAAATGGTCTATTGTCCGTTCAGTTCTAATAAGGTGTGCGCAATAAAAGGGAAGGGGCGATTAAAGATGGAGAAATTTCATACTTAGGTGATGTTAATTTAATTAACTAAACAAAATTACTAGTAGCATGCCAGTCATTTAAAATCCCTAAGAAACCTTGCCGATGTCCATGCCATACAGTTGAACCCTGATATGACGAAGGGCCATGGGATTTGCAAAATATTTCACTATACGAGATTGCTTTATATCAAGGTTTTTTCTTACACTAAACAATTAGATTATGAGTTCGAGATTTCTATCGCGTGATAATTGACGAGGGCGGTCCATTTTACAGTTGCATGCTCAGTGCCCTGGCCTATGAATGGAAACGAGGCTGGCGGTGACCTTGTTTTGATACAGACCTCACTGCTTTTCTCATGTAAATCATGTTATTCTCAAGCTAACTAGTCCACATTTGCATGAGAAAGACAGAGAGGTTTGTATGAAAACAAGGTCACCTCCTCTCAGAGGCCAGGTCACTGAACACACAACTGTGAAATGGGCTATAAATCTACCAGTCGTTCAAAACTTAATCTAAATCTTCCTCACAGACACTTCGAAAACGCAAAGAAGCAGCCGTCATTTCGTTAACATGGGCACACTGCTACGCTACTCACTATCAACCACAGAATAGATAGTGAGTAGCGTAGCCAATCAGAGAATGGCATTTGTGATAGAACGCTAGTAGATTTATATTAAATCTCACTATTACTGGGTTGAAAAATACAGTGTATCATTCGTCACACTGAGGACTTCTTTATATAGAGTTCATTAAATCGAGGTTCCACTGTAATAGGTTGCCAATAAAAACAACATCTAGTTTCCAGGGGCAGATGAGGTAAACAAACTTTAAAAGTGAATATGAAGAAGAAGGCTTCATCTCAGGGGGGTGCACAACCCCTGCACCCTCCCCCTAAATCCACCCCTGGTTTCTGACAAAATCAACAGCAATCAATTAGAAAAATGACAATCTTATACTAGCTGCCTAAAATAAACATTGAGGGTCCGAGAAATCTAAATTCTGATAATAAGCACTGGGCGAACATTTTTCCAAAGCATTTCTTGTAGGGCTTATTTTTGTAAATTTTTTCATGTTCAATATTATTCATTAAATTTTCTTTTCTTTTCCAGGACTCGTCTGAAGTTAAAAACAATTTCAAATTGATGTTTCGGCCTTAACTGGCCATCTTCAACAAATTGATAAAACAAAAGTCAATAATGGTAGACTGATGAAAAAGAAAAACGAAACTTTTAATTTTTAAAGTGAGCAGTGAAAGTTTGCCAAATACAGTTTCAGTTGTCAATAAGTAATCATATGGTTTTCATGTTCATGTCTTGATTCACTTGCAACTGTAAGCTTTTTGAAAGCTCAAATTGCTCCCACCGAGGCAGGTTCCTGCAATTTGAACTTTTTGAAAATCTCCCTTGTGCAAATTAATCACAAATTAACTCAAGGCCATATGATTGACTTAACTAATTCAATTCTCCATTAAGATTGTTTTTCTCTTTCCAGAGAACCACTTTTTCAAATCAAGCAAAGGATAAGTTTGTAAGATGTTAATACCCTCTGAGGCCATTTTTCCTCTGTTAAGTGCTACAATGTATGTGTTAAGAAGCTGTTTTCTATCAAAAATATCATTAGAAAAAAAAACTGTAATGATCTATATCTACATGTATAGGAATATGAAAATTGAACATAAAATAAACTACCAATGACATTGATCAGACAAGCACTATAACTAACACTGCAATTTGCATGTAAGAGGACAGACTACAAGAACATGTTCATCTTGGAGAATGTCAATTGCTGGTATGAACTTTCCACTGATTCTCTGAATTGGAATGAATGTTGATTCACCTTCACATTCAAAGAGGTCTTTACACCAGACCTCGACAGGAGCACCTAAGGAGTATCTTGATGGGTGGGCTTGAAACCAACGTACAGAAGCCAAAACAGAGGTCACATAGTGTCCATTTACTTGTACATTTTGTTTCATAAAATAGTCAATGACACCTGGTCTCAAATCAGTTCCAGAGGTGTCAATTGTGCCACCAAGTTTGCACCACCTTGCCAACACAAATGCTGATCTATCTCCTCTTGATTTAATGGAGCCAAGGAGATCTCCACTGAATTTACAGCAAGCATAACGTTCAAAGTGAGTTGTAACAGATGTTTCATCCAGCCCATCAAAAATAGTAGCATAGCATTTCTTTAGATGGGGAAGAACATCTACATCTATAGTGTCTCTTGAATATGGTCCATAGCATGTGTACAAGTGGAAACTACGTGCAAATTCTCCACCAGTTCGCACATGACCTATGGACAAAACAGTAGCTTGGATAATTTCTCCAGGCACCTGGTCCTGCTCAGATAGAGACTGCTCTTGAAGACTTCCTGATTGTTTCGAATAAAGTCTGTTAAGCAGAGGTTTAAATATATCTTGGAACTCAACAGGCAAAGGCAAATCCTTCATAAACTGACTTGATAAGAACTTGCGCATTAACTGTATCTCAACAGCACGTTGATTGGTTCCATACTCTCCAAGAATTCCATTATAACGTTCAAAGCTAAACAGCCAAAATGAATACACAGGTCCATAATCCAAAACACACTCCACAAGATGAGTATGCAGATGTATGTTTGGAGTTACTCTGTGCTTGCCATACAACTGTTCAAAACTCTGGCAAAACTTCAAAAGGTAGGAGTGAGCAAGCAATGCTTTTGTTTCTGTAATAACAGTAGAGCACAGACAAGAACAAGCCATGACAAAATTACGCCACACTTCCAAGTCACTGCGCGGCAAGACATTCCACAAGGCATGTATGGAAAAAAGAACTGTAAATGATTTCCACTGATCAGCTGTGAAGCCTCCATAACTGTTCTGTATTTTCTTGGGCATTCTTCCCACACTGGCTGGAACTTTAAGCTTGTCCATTTTTTCTTGTATCTGTTGCAAGTTATTCTTGTCAAGCAATGGCTTCTCTGGATCTAACCATACATTCTTCATAATATGCTTAGCTGTCCCAGTAAACAGATTGTGCATTGGGTCAATGATGTGGAAGCGAACACAATCAAAATAAGGCAACAACATTAATTCTGTATACCTTGTTCCATACTGCTGTTCAAGGTTTGTACAGTCACCTGCGGTTGTTTGGTTCAAGATCTCCTGCGCTTGCAGTCTGTGCTCATTGTTGCTCCTTGGAGGGCATGGTTCAAAGCCCGAAAAATCAATTTTGGTACCAACGGAGCCAGGGAAAAATTTCTTGCATTTTGAACAGCCTTTATTTGAACCATGGCCAGTAAATCCACAAACCTTTCTTGCTGCAGGGATGTCACAGCCAACACAAAGAAGAGCAGCATGGAATTTGGCACTTACAGTTGACCCATGTGCCTTGACACTTATGCCATCTTTCCACAGCACATTCAGTTCAGCCACGAGGGGCTGTAAGTACGAATTAATGTTGTGTTTTGGTTCGTGGGGCCCAGGGATCACACCAACTAAGAAAACATTTTCTGGTTTAAATCTTTCAGCCCTGGGAAGGTTCATCAGAACCATATAGAGCACTCCTACACTATATACTGAATGCTTGAAAGGCTGAAACCAGTCAACATTAAGCATAAATGCATAGTTCCTGGGTGCTGCTAAATATGGTTTCTCACCCACGTACTGCCATTCCTTCCAGATACGTCCATCAAAAATATCTGCAAGGAATCCATTAGGGATGTCCCTGCTTCGCCATAATTCACATTTATTGACAAATCCCGGCCTTTGAAGGAATTGACAGAAATTGTCAATGATGCTGTTGTAACAGTACACTTTGTGTGGGTAGAGCTTAGTTCCCCCACTCTTCAAGGAAACTTCTTTTAAAAGTGGCTCACCACACTTGGTACGACGGAAATGTTGCCGATGGTTTGGAAACTGAACAAAAGTACACTTCTTTGTTACTTTTCGACCGCAAACCAGTTCATAGCAGTCATCAAAATTGTACAAAGTGTGACACTTTGGGCACACAACATATTTAATAAATCTGTCTTTGTCCAGTCCAAGTTGCTTGCGAAGTAAATGGACTGACTTTGGGAACAGCACAGCAAAACTTGCAATAACTGGAAAGATTGTACCCATGGAATTAAACATTGCCCTCAAAAAAGTAAGAAGTATTTCCAATGCATTGTCAGATAACGAAGAAAATGAAGACCAAAGGCACAGGAAAATCAGCAGCCAACGAAGAAGATGCTTGAAACTTCCATTAACTCTTGATGTGTTGTTAACATCCACAGAGGGTAGTTGTCCCTGATCTTGGGGAAGTCTGTATCAACATCCTCACCAGGCAAATCCCATACTTCATTAAGTAATGCTTGTGGCATCCTTTCATGATAAGTAAAGTCATCCTCTGAATCACTGTCATCAAAACCATGAACTAAATGGTAATCTTCTTCATCAAGACTGTGGATAGGAACACCATCCAAGGCTGTCAAGTTTAAAAGAGTTAATATGTATTTGTTATTCTGTATACATTTTTCAAAAGGCACGCACACTTCAAGACCTATAGCAGTTGGTGTAATACCACTGTAAAGTTACATGTACACATAGTGCTGAGTGTACCATGACAACATGAAAAATACAGTCAAGCCTTGATTAACCTACACCTCCCATAAGGGGACATGATGAACTTTTCAAACATGAATGCACACTATGAAAGGGACTTGGCTCCTCCTACTTTTGACACCATCTAATTTGCATTTTTTTGCACATTGAGGCAATAGGTCTGCACAATCATTGTTTTTCTCAAATTTCAAATTCACTTTTAAAATAATTTTTTTCTCAAATTTCTTTGTTTGTCCTTGTAAGATAAAAGTAAATACTTATAAAATTAAACAAATATTTGTTAGAGTGCTTTTCAATTGAGTGTCGTAAAACCAAAACCAAAGCGATTACTCTGACCAATCACAACAGAAGTAAGCAGTGCAATGAGCCAATCAGAATAGGAAGCAATTACATGTAGCTGGCGTAAAGCACGGGAAAATACGTGTGTGCAAACCAGAATTGGTTTTGGTTTTGCTTCTCATTGGTTGAGAAAGTGGTGCGAGATTTGCTGGCCAATCACAGAGTGAAGCAATGCAAAACCAAAGCAAAACCATAATTACTTTCGACACTAAATTGAAAACCACTCTAATGTACTTCAAATTTGAACTTGTAAACACCCTTACTGGTTATAATAATATTGTGGCAATATTTCACATTATTTGCTAGATTTAAATATTTCTTATCTGTTTCATTTAGAATAATAAGCAAAAAGGTAAGATAATTTTATTCTTTGCTACTTTTTAGCTACAGTGCAATACCTTGTTTACTGTTGATTGACAAACGAGCCCTGGTTGTCAGTTGTTGAGTATTGTGCATCAAATTTTATCAATTTTCAACTTTTATATATACCAGCCAGGAGTAGTTTTAAGCTGAAAGTCAAGCAACATCTAAATCATCTTAGTTAATTCTCACCTTTATGAACCCTTTGATTGACTTCTTTTGTTTTGTTTTGTTTTTTGTTTTTTTATAACTTATTATTTATTCACATTATTTTGTACAGATCTCCATTTAAACCAGCTATGCTGAACTGGAATCTCTGTATAAATAATGTATGATAAATAAATAAATAAATAAATAAATAAATAAATAAATAAATAAATAAATAAGATCAATCACCGATTGCTATCAATTGATGTCGGCAATGGATAACAATCCATAACTCACAGAAAAACTTCTTTATTGATTGCCATCGATTAGCAAAAAGCGATAGCAATCGACAATTCCTGTCTTCAGGAATAACAATTTTTATCGGTTGTCAAAAAAACTTGACAATAACCTCCCAGACTATTCAAAGATGGCTTTGTTATGGTATGAAATAATAACTGGAACAACACGAGATGGTCATTTCCAGCATGCTACTAGATTATATTTACCTTTTGGCCTACTCCAAGTTCTATTCTCATGTTTGTTTCCTAATGCAAATGACTGAAATCATGAGACCACTACTGACTCTGTTACAAGTTTATTTTGTGTCATCTGCAAATGTTACAATTAGACTGGAGGGTTTTACGCTGCTTCTCTGACCTGAGCTTCTTCCTATGTTGTAAACTAGCAACAGAAGATTTTAAGTCCAAAATGTTTCAGTCGTTTCTGTTCTTGGTATTTCGTCGATGATTGTTTAAGATACAGGCCATGAATAAATGATTCAATACAACCATTTCAGACAGATTTTGTCAAACATTTTATCAGTGTAACTTGTAAAAGGACAAATTAAAATAATTTCTGATAACAATGGATGATACAATGTAATTGACACCAATTGATGAATCAATCGCTATTAGAGCGCTTTTCAATTGAGTGTCGTAAAACCAAAACCAAAGCAATTACTCTGACCAATCACAACAGACGCAAACAGGGCAATGAGCAAATCAGAATATGAGGCAATTACACGTAACCGGTGCAAAGCGCGGGAAAATACGCGCGTGCAAGTCACGATTGGTTTTGGTTTTGCTTCTCATTGGTTGAGAAAGTGGCGCGAGTCTTCCTGGCCAATCACAGAGCGAAGCAATGCAAAACCAAAGCAAAACCATAATTACTTTCGACAGTCAATTGAAAACCGCTCTAATAACTATCGGTAATCGTTAAAAATCGATAACTCGCAAAATTTTCTCTTCATCGATTTTCATTGCTTTTCATCGATTGCTATTGGAAATCGATATTTATCTTTGATTGATATTGATTGTTATCAATTAATATCAATTATAGGTTTATCGATTGACTATGCCTGGTGTATATTATTCATGCAATCAGATGTAGGGGTTACTTTTTGGAATTCCACTCAGTAGGTAAATTATAGTGATACATGTTGTGCTGTACCACAATGTGCGAAAGAGAGATTTATTGGCTGCTGAAACAATGAGTCGATCTTTTGTTTCACGGTTGGCAACATTCACGAACTGTAAGCTTATATTTTAAAAATAAAAATTTGAAAATAATTTGAAGAATTTGAAAATTTTCACCTGACTATATCGCTAAATTAGCTTATATATACAATGATATACCTGGTTCAGAAACGCTATCTCCGTCACAACTTGCCATGTCCACTGGTCTTTTAATACAATCATCGTTCAACTGGTACATTTCTTCAGCACACACGTCAAGATCTACAGGATCGCTTCTTTCCTCATCTGAAGACTCTTCTCGAATGTTCCATTGACCACTTTCTTTGTTGTAGTAGAGATCTAAATGCTGCCTGTAGGTTCTGGTAGAGACGAAGTCTTGACAATGCTCGCAGAATTTTCGTTTATTCGACGACATTGTTCACCGATTAAAACAATTAGCAAAATAGTCAGTGACATTGAGCTCCGTGGTCAGCAGAAATATTAGCATGCGCATGCAGCAAAGAGGAGCAAAGACTGGACTGAGACCGACCTAGACACAGCGTGTAATCCTGAATGAACCAATGATACATCAAAATGTCCTTAAAAGTGGTTAATGATCAGCCACGACACAGGGATGAATTACGTTCGAACTTTAGGCGGGATTTTTCACTTTTCGTCTCGAACTATACGGTCCGTTTACATGCCAAGTCCATGGCAAGACAAATCCCAAGTAAGTCAAAACACCGTATCATGACAGAGCAATCAACAAGACCTACCAGACGCTCATCAAACACTCGAAGTACCACCGCCAGTTCCAGCAGAACTTCGACAACAATCGTTTCACACGGCGTGCAAGCTCGTGGTCGCCCGGAACATCAAGAAGATAACTGGGCAGTCCAATCGCCATCAAGGGTTCTAGATCTAGAGGCATCGGGCAGTTCTCAAGGGTCGAGCAACACTTCTCTGGAAACCACAGAATCCACCCCTTTGGTACCGGCCGTCATACCAAGGAGAACGTCGACTCCAACAGTATCTCGGGTCCTTGAGCCGCTTTTGAGAACCCGGTTGACACTGCCAACGATAGTGGGAGCACAGTTATGGAGCAGTTGCAGGCGTTTTTTGCTAGGCAAGGGGATTTTAATAAAAGGTTGGAGGAACGGTTGGAGGAACACTTACAAGGCCAAGGGCGGGAAAACACATCAACGGCGCAAGCAACGCAGTTTTCGAAGGCGCTATCAGTAAGTCACCTCTCTTCATAAATTAAGCTTAAGGAAGCGAAATTTTTTCGCTATTTTGTTTAATCCATAAGACATTTTTGTGATCTCGGCGATTACAAGCGTTTGTTGGCTACCTCATGGCTGAATGCCAAACACGACTGACAAAGAATTTTGGAAGTTCCAACTATTCACTATATTTCTTGCGCACATTTTTGTACCCGCGTAGAATTTCGAATAAACACGACCAGTGAAGCCTTCAAACGCCAATCCAGCCTCAAAGATCTCGTAAAAATTCAAGCAAATCGCCATCACGTTAATGACGCTTGCCTGGTATCAAACAGTCAAAGTCCCAGTATAGAATCCCCATGTACGTGTAGTGGTAAAATGCACCCAGCCCCCCCCCGAGGAAAAACGGATAAAGTCCAAGGGTCGTTCTCACCACAGAACTACCATCCTTTGTTTGGAGTTAGATACACAGTGTATACTTTTGATGGATATCTGCCAAAGCAAAGTTTAACACCATTTTATTACTCTTGATCATTTTTATATCATATTGATCGATTGAAAAGCCCTAAATAATTATATCACTTTTGATTTAGAAAGCTTCAATAGGCCATTTCCGAGTTACATTAAGCTTACTTGCAAAGTTTTTTAGACAATTTTAATTTTGAACAGAGAAAGTGTCGGAAAATAATCGGTTATTTAGAAAGTGGTCGCTTACGGGAGGTGGTCGCTATGAGAGAGTTGACTGTATGTACTTTCTTGGATGATGCCATCATCATCATCAATATTCATGAGCTGGAGCTCGAACTAGGCTTTGCTCATTCTTTTGTCACTGGAAAGGAAAAACATAGTGCAGCTGCACTGTCATTTTTACAGATCTTGTTTCAGACTAATTCATGTTTTATAGGTGTAAATTTACTTTAGCTATGTTTCAGCAAAGTGTCTGAAATTTTTGTCCAAAACTTTGTCTTGGCCCACAAACATGTAAAAATAACTTTGGTAATCTGCCATCTCAATCTCAAGTTAGGAAGATAACCTCATACATTTAGATCAATGATGCACTTTTTTTTTTCATTATAGGTCAGAATTTATTAGTATCTGTTGCAGATACCATGGCCTTATTATTAACTTGTTAACTATTTTTTAAGGCCCATGTCAGGGATGTCTATTCCACTTTGACCAGTGAAGATGGTAGAGACATTAAATGGGATCTATCCAAAAGTTTTAAAATTATTTTCATTTGTTTCAGAATGAGCAACTAATGTCATGTGAGAGACCAACATGATGTTCCCTTAGCTTTGATGACTTTCATATTTTGAGCTCTCACTGATGATTTACTCATTTCTTTTTAGTTCTCCCAAATTGTATGATCTTGTGTTTGCATGAGGACTGATTTCCATACAAAGAGCATCTGATTCTTCATACATGAACAATTGTGTGAGGCAAAAACTGCAACAAATCTTCTGGTTTGGTCTAAATATTGCTGGAATGGCATTGCATAATCTTCATTTAAAATAAATGCTTTACCTTTTTTAACTTACAGTTCCAAAAAAATACTGAAGCTAGTGTAAAATGTCCCAAATTGTTAAATGTACAGCAGTAGTTATAAATAAATTGTATGTTCCATGACAAACAATTCTAGTAAAGCTGGTTTGAAATAAGTACTGGACTACAAAAAAATGTAACAGACATAATCACATAATTTTATTAATAAGTGTTCAATGTGGACATTTCCTGTCAAATATCTTGGACTCTCACAGGCATTTACTGCTCAGAGGGTCTAAAAGAGAATTAACATGACAACACAGTTCTAACTCAACTTTGATTCATCTTTAGCTTTTGTCACCAAGATTAAGCGTACTGACACTTCCACACCATCAAATGTCATAAGAGGTAAGTGCTTTCTGCAAAAGTTATCAAAGCAGACATCTCTATTTTACTTTGCAAAGAAAATAGGAGACATCTGCTCACAGGCCATGAATATCCTTCCTTAGTATATAACACACCAATGAATAATGCTTTTTGCGTGCACTGCTTTTGCTAACTTGGAGGTGAAAAGCCTTTGCATTTTACCTCTGAACAAAAACAAAATGGTGCAAAGCAGTTATCACCACTAGTTTTTCCCAACTTGTCAGAAAATAAAATATATATTGATTATTTATTATTCACTCTCTCACTTGGGGAGGCATGGTGGCCTCATGATTAGTGCGCTCATCTATGGATCGAGCAGTCAGGGTCTGAGCCCTGTCCAGGGTCATTGTGTTGTGTTCTTGGACAAGACACTTTACTCTCACAGTGCCTCTCTCCAGCGGGTAACAGCGAACTTAATGTTGGGGGTAACCCTGCAATGGACTAGCATTCAAAGAATAATATTCAGCTCAGTTTCTGTGAACAGCCAAGGATATTGCCCTCGCCACTTCGCAACTGGGTAAATATCCTCCACTATTCATCTCCACTTTGATTAATTGTTAACAATCTTAGCTATGACTACTGAGATCCTCGTCCCTAGAACAACAACTTTTTGGGGAAAGAATATGGAGGGGCTGCTCCTATGTATGGGTACATTCTTGTCATCTTCCTTAGATCAGTATTCACTTTAGAGCAATCATATTTTGAAATAATAAGCATAATGTCTGTTTTTCTTAATGATAGCTGCCATGAGGGTACATTTCAGGACAAAGAAAAGGCAGAAAAAAAACAAAGACACCAACAGACAAGCAGAAGTGCTCCAGGACCAGCGCATCAGAAGTAGAAAGAATACAGTAAGTTATATATAGTTACTTGATAATTTCATAACACAGCTCTGGAACAATCCTACTCTAAACTTGCAAAATTGTACACCTACTATGTAACTAATGCAAAATTTATGTTTGGTACAGAAACGTTTAAAACGCCGCAAAGCTCTCAGCCAATCAACATCCATTGGGGTAGAAGAAAAAAGGAAATACCTCCCATGCCTCTCATCTGTCGACTACATCTCCTCAGAGCATTCGATGTCTGAGGACAACAGTGCTGGGGGGAACAGCAGTTCCGAGGATGAAGATGCCCCAAAACGAAAGGTCCTGTGCAGGAGGCCTCTGCAGTGGAGGAGCAAGGAGCTAAACTCCTTGTTCACTAGACTGGATCGGAAAAGTGCACGAAAACAGTCTCAACGTAGTGCCTCCATGATGATTGAGAGGAGTGATGGCCCTCCATCTACACGAGAGGCACCAGAGGACGCTCCTGCATTTGCCTTGTCATAAGGAAAAAAATGATATTTATTCAAGTGTCTCAGTAACAATCATTTGAATGCTATATATGTTAGATACAAAAGAAAAGGTTTTACTTATACAACAGCATGACTTAAATAGTTCAAAAGTAAAAGGAATGCTGAGTTTGGCCATTTGTTCACTGTTCTTGTGTTATTGTTTTGTATCTAGTCTGAAACATTGAAATGATTATTGCAATCAACACTTCACCACTTAAAAAATCCTGTCAAAACAAATTTTGGAAACTTAAGAGTTTGTCCTTTGCTTAAATGACCATTTCCTTACAACAAGGCCAATACTGGTGCATCTTGTGGTTTTTAAGTTTACTGTAATTTGGGAAGATCAATTGTAAAACGTGCCACTTATTTACCAGGGCTGCAAATAACAGTCTGTCTGTGACCAAAAATTGCTGATGTCCAATAAAATCCCAACTGGGGTCAGACATAACTTCCAGACAAGGTTTTTCTTTTTATGATGATGATGATGATGAATAATTTTACTAAGGAAGTAGAGCTCAATTTAACATTTTTTTGTCATGTCCGACCAAATTTCTGTTTCGTCCCACCAAAATGGTGACTTAGTACTTAGGACATGTCCTTTCAAGGAAAAAATATATTTTTAGCCCAGTTATCCATGTGGAAAACAAACAAATTGAACTTGTGATCACAGGCTTAAGTTTCACAATGGAGGTGCACTGTAATCATGAATAAGACAACTTCAATATACTTTTTTTAGTTGAGGTTCGGGCACCAATGCTTAATATTTTGTAGCAGAGATTCGCATTAAGCTTAGGTTTGTTTTTTTGTTACTGTTCAATGCAACTTTACAAAATAATTTATCCAGTTTTAAATTCTTATGAACTGGTGGAAAGTGATTTAGAAAATATCAGAGAATGCCATCATAGTTATGGTAACATTTAAAAAATTGATCAAATCATAATAACAATAATATGGTATGGTAATAATAGCATGTAAATCTCAATGTACTTTCTTACCCATAGCTTGGAGTAAATATTGGAAAAAAAGATTAATATATGAATAAATGAATTGTCAAAGAATTATCAAACCAACAATACTATACTGTTAATTTGCTAAACAGTGTAGAGGTAAAATTATATTTGAAAGTTTTTGTTACCAGATTGACCAATGAGATAAATGGGCTTTTATTGAAAGTTATTAAAGATCTATACCATTTATAACAGTAGTTGTATGCCGAATTATGTTTTTTTTATCCAATTGAACAATGAGATAAACTATTTAAAAAGTAATTGGTTGGTTCTAGAACCTTCTTTATAGATCTATACTCTTAATAACAGTGGTTCTTATTCTGTTAACCCCATCAAGGCAAAGTTGGCACTCCCATATAAGCAAAGTTAAATGTTTGCTCACATTTGCTTATCTCGGCAAACTTATTCAATACTGAGAATTTGATCATGTTTGCTATTCAGAACAAAGTTGGTCATTGCTTTAGAGTTTGCTCACATTTACCATACAAAGCAAACTGGATCAAACTGTGGATTTTGATTATATTTTCTTATCTGAGCAAACTTATTCAATACTAAAAATTTGATCATATATGCTATGCAGAGCAAGCTTATCAATACTTAAGAGTTTGATCACATTTATTATACACAGCAAACTTAATCAAAATTTCGATTTTGATTATACTTGCTTATCTGAGCAAACGTATTCGATACTAAGAATTTGATCATATTTGCTATGCAGAGCAAACTTTGTCAATACGAAGAATTTGCCAGCAGTTACCACCCTACGCAAACTTCATCAATACTATGGGTTTGATCACGTTTGCTGACCCAAGTAAACACTTCAAATTTTCGCTTTTGAGCACATTTGCAACGCTTTGTAAGCTTAGTGGTAATAATAAGTTTGCGTGTTTTCACATCGGAAGCAAACGTTGTGCAAAAAAGGAAATCTGCTCATTAATTTGCCTCGTATGTAAACGGGCCTCAAAGAAACACATTTGCATCCGCATTTGCTCCATGGGCAAATGCGAAGAAAATTCAAAGCTGCACAATTCTTTTGCACAAGAGCGAAAATCTTAAACAAATGTGGCATTTACCACCATTGCTATGGGTAACAAATGTGGTGTAAAATCGATCTGTGCTCTTTGGCAAACTGAGGCAAATATGTGCAAATGTGGCATTTGCTTCAGCATTGCTATAGATTTGCTACCAATGTAAATCCATTTTTTCGTCCAGTGTTAGCTGGGGCAGTCACGCTAAAGAAATGATTTAAGGCTGGCAAGCGTGTAGCTATGTTAGGCCGCCTTCGCGATAATCTGACGACTCATAGTGCCAATGTTGTATGTATCTCGTTAATTAGACCAATTCTCGAGTATTGTGATACTCTGTGGGGTTGCTGCGGTGAGGGAAATAGTCAGGCCTAAGAGGCATTGCAGAAGAGAGCAGGTAGAATTGTTGCCAAAACGTCTCGCAGTAGCCCTGCAATGGACATTCTCAAGTGGCCGGCGCTTGCAGAAAGACGTCGTGAACATGTTTTTCAGCTGGTAAAGAAGTGCATTGAAGGGCGTTGCCCTCAATATTTTGATGGCTACTTTACTTTTAACAACAAGATTCACTCGCACGCGACTAGACAACGTGATCTGCTTCATGACTACCTGCCGTAAGAACTGAAGTCGCCAAGAGATCGTTTTATTATTATGGATGCGTAGTTTTTAATGATATTTCCTTATGTCTTAAGAATTAATGTATCAATCTATATATGGTTCATTGTAGTTATTAATACATTTTATATAGTTTTTATAGTTTATTCATATTGTAATTAGTTTGATTATATTGACGTTGTTGTACTTTTTTATAAAATATTTTCCATGTAAATAGTGTATTTTAGTGCTCAGGGCTCCTGTTGATAGCAGGTTGCTTTTAGCTCCTGAAGGGACTACCCTGAGCTTTATAACTAAATAAAGGTGTCTGTCTGTCTGTCTGATGCAAATGGAGGAAAGATCCATCCTAATCTTGTAAACATTTGCTGGTAAAGTTTTGTTTTATTGGACTTTTTAATGTGGATAATATACAGTAGTGTTGTTTATCTCATGAGTATACATTACAAGAACTTGAGTATAATTCTTATACTGTATGATAGACAAAAAAACCAAAAAAAAAACAACTTCAGTATACAATATGGTGTTGGAGTCAATGACATGTTTTGCATACACTTGTGAAGATTTTCATGGTAACTTTATTTAATAAATGTAGCAAGATTTTGCAATAAAATAATGTTAAAGCAAAGAATTGTTATTGTTGGTTATATTTCAACAATGACCCAGTCTTCCAGCTGAAGGGCAGTGTGAGCATAACCACCTTACATGTAGGTACTGTCATGTAAGTCAATGATTTTTAGGTAGACTTTGTTTTCTAAGCAAGCTGTGATCAAACTCTGGGGAAACATGGGGCTACAAGGTTAGTTGAATGAATTGTTATAGGTCATATGCCACAAATGAGGGCAATCCAAAGGAAACATTCAGGTTTTTCCCTATTTTAGCTTCTTAGAACACAAAATCAAATATCAGCCCTTCAATTTATCCTGGTTAAGAATCTGGCAAGATCTTGTTAGAATTTTGTAATCTTGGTACGAATCTTGTAAGATCTCGCGGTAACAATCTTGAAAGATGTTATAGATCTTGTTAGAATCTTATAGGATCTTGTATGTTCTTAGTAAGATCTTACAGGATCTTACAAGAATCTTGTAAGATTCTTACACGATTCTTGTAAGAATCTTACAAGATCTTGTAAGTTTCCTGTAAGAATCTTAACTAAGAGTTAAGATAAGATCTTGTTAAGAAACGTAATAAGAATCTTAATAAGATCTTAATAAGATTCCCACCTGGGGTATCATTTAAGCAGCACTGTATTAGGCAGTCACTCTCTATTAATTAAGTGGTCAGTTGTCAAAGTCCCCAAAATTACTTCCATCAAGTACTGTAATTTCTACCTTTAACCAGTCACAGTCACCTTTAATTAAGTCCCAACAACGGTACTGCTTAATACAGGTTCAACCGTACTGCAAAGGCAGCATTTCTGAGCAAATTGTTCTTGTTGAAACCTGATGGTGTGCTGGTAAATTTTATATGGCATAAACTTTCTTAAAACACTAGGGAGGGATGTCCCATCCTTTAATACATCTACAGTGTATATTCAGACTCCCTGTAGCAGTCACTTGCTACAATAAAAAAATTAATACCCAGCAGGTAATTCTTCCCCAGAAATGCCATCATAAAGGATGAATAACTTAGCTCATCTACAGAGTGACAGTTGTACAGTGTAGAGAAGTTATAGCTTTTTATTGTTTTTTTTCAAAATGATGCCTTCATTGTTGAACTATTCTTGTTGCACTTACCTTATTGCTGGAGGGGGTTCATTGATAAGCAGGAACAGTGGCCAAACTCCAAACTTTGATGAGCGAAAAATGGCTACACCATCTGTGTTGAGTTTAACTGAGATCTTGTATGGTTCTGACAAGAAGCCACCAGGTACAAAGGCTCTTTGATAAAGACAGCCATCACATACATCTTCGATGTTATTGTCAGCCCTCTTTACTCATTGAAACCAGTATGTTAAGCCACTTACAAACTCTGGGTCTGTAAAAATGCAACATGTTACATTCATCATCATCACTTGAACATTACAATTCTAACTCTTCATTCAGCACAAAGATTAATTTCACCTGACGCTTGTGACTTTTTGCATGTCTAACCTAGACAAGGTTATTGTTCTACCATAAATGTTCAAATAAATCCATTATACACAGAAATCCGCTAAGATACTGATCTAAAGCTTCACTTATAAAACTTCTTGATCCTATACCCTAACAGCACATTAGACCAATTTAACTATGACAACTTTAAGTAGTAAATGGTCACAGAATGTACAACACTCTTGTAGACGTTATTTACAAGCATGAGCAAAACAGCTGCAAAATCATTTCTCATTAGCATCACTATGTTTTCACCATCAATAATTATTACAAGAATGAACGTCTACCGAATACTCTAACTAGCTGGTTTTCTTACTTGGCTTATTGACCATTCCTTGTAGATGTCAAGGAAAAATTAAATATGCCTACCTTCAAAAAACGTTTGCAGTCGCTTAACAATCGGAACTTCAATGTAAAATCCATGTGTTTAAGCAAGATTTTTTCCACAAATCTGCAGGTAATGTGGTAGCTGTAACATTTAATTCATAACTGCTGTCATTACAAACTATGACTGACTCGTTCTCGTCGGAAGATAGTACACCATCTTCGATTTGAAAATCGCTATCGCATTCATAGCTGTTCAGAGAAACATTGGGTGCTCGATTGTTACTACGGAGGTGTCGTTTAATTCTTTCTCTTTTCTTGCTGCTGGGAATTCATACGGGTTCGAATGCCGCAAGAATAGTTTGTAGCGACCTCTCTTTTTTCTTTTTTCCCTCCGCCATGTTGTTTGTGGTGCACGCGAGGACCATCGTGAAGGGCATGGGCACGAGATTGGTGCGCGCGCATCTAAGTTGCATCACGTGGTCAGTTGGACCAATCAAAAGGTGAAGAAGACGAGAAGGCGTCATTTTCAAAACTGTGTGGATTTTCACGGTATTCACACGTGCTTTAGGGGTCGTTTACCTGAGAGGTAGGAAGATCCTAGCACTAGAAAGATCCTAGAGAGCGAACCAACTTTTGGTTTGGTTTGCATGCAGAAATATCGACGAAATTGTCTTCCTTTAGCCGCTGATCGCCCGGCCGCCGCCATGTTTGTTTTGGATTGTTGTTTGTGTCCCTGCTACTAGGATCGTCCTAGCGAAAGCAGTTTACATGTCGCTAGGATCTTCAGGTAGGATGATCCTAGGACTAGGAAGATCCTTGCGCTAGGGCCAGCTACAACCCTTTGCATGTTTACAAACTGAATACAGAAAACATATGGCGCTAGGATGATCCGCCTTCTAGGATCTTCCTAATGCAAGGATCTTCCTCCCTCCATGTAAAGGAGGCCTTAGTCACTTTCAGAGAAATTTTTCGTGCTGTTTAACTGCTTTCAAGCTTTTCAACGTCAAGTGATATTTAACTTCACATTACAAATGATGGCTGGACGCGCATCACGAAAGAGGATTGTCCCAGCTCGTCTCAGAGAAGGTAAGCCCAGTGGTTAACCGGTCGTTTCGCAAACGTCTGGGGTCGATTCGCAAACGTCTTTGGTTGGTTCGCAAACGTCTGAAAAGTCAGTTCGCAAACGTCCGATAGTCAGTTCGCAAACATCCGATAGTCAGTTCGCAAATGTCTAAATATCAGTTTTATGGTGCCAACGATGACTTAAGTTTAATTAGAATGTGATAGTGTTTAGCCTCCGGAAAATTTAAATCAAAGATCTAAATTGTTATCGATCCAGGTAAGGAACATTTTTATTTCGGACTTAATACAAAACATATTATTTACTAGATTTGTTCATTAAGCAATGACTTTCATAGATATGGGGGTTTTCCGAATCCACCATTTATGTGATTTCAAAACTGGGTAATTCGAGATAACAGAACATCGTATCGCGAGTATTTTCAAAACAATGGTATATCTGCATATCCCACGTGTTTAAACGCACGTTCTCTGTTATGTGACACTTATCGCGCTAAATAAACACCCGGCGTAGTCAATCGAACGAAACCGAACAATACAATACAATACAATATTCTTTATTTAACGAAGGTGACGTAATTAACCCAATGAGTTATCTAACTTACGGCCTTCACAACGGTACAAAATACACATAAAACAATACCTAATGAGCAATATACGAGTTACTACAAGAGAAACTAAAACGAGTCAAATGTATGGTTTAACATAGATATAAGGTGATATACGACTAATTACCTTCTAATAGAGTTGCAATAAAGAGAAAAACGACACTCATGACACATTAATTGTTCAAGATGAAGAACATTACTAGCAAACTTAATGAATAATATAAGGAGTTTATGCTTAAAATTATTTCATCTAGATGAAAGAGTGATAGGAGAAGGAGATGCACATGCTATTTGCTTAAGATCAGTGTCAAGGCAATTGAAAAGGGTGGCAGCAGAGTAAGCAAATGTGCGCTTTCCAGAATTAGACCGCGGGTAGGGAACTTAAGGATTAAAAGCGCAAGCTCTTGTGCGCAAACCAGCTGAACGAACCGAAGACAAGAAATTGAATTTACGTACGTTTAAGACAAAGAGGAGCATTAGGATTATTAAGGATAGTGAATAAGGGTACAAGTTTTCTTAGTTTTATAAGGTCGAAAATAGGAAGCCATTTGAGTTGGGAAAATAAGCTTACAGATGGTTGGTTGAAGTCGGCAAAAAAACAAAAACCAATCAAACCCAATCGTACCCAATCGTTCGATTGGAGTTCGATTGGTTCGGCAATCGAACATAATCGAACTGGAGCTTTTTTGTGAGTTCTATTAAGTTCGATTACCGAACCCAATCGAACTCAATCGACGCGATTGGTTCGATTTTTTTCGGTAGAAATACAAAATGGTATACAAATTGATAAGCATTAACTCTTAGTAGAATTGGAAGGAATTCACTCTTTAACTGAGTTTTAACTAGAGGATCAAGTGTGAGAGATATTAACACATTTCAATGAACTAAAATCTTTATTGTTTAGCTGAACGGCTCAGTACAACATGTAAACTGTCTTTATATCGGTCGGGATAACACCGAACGGGGATATTTTTAAAAGATTTATACCGTCGTCGCTAAATCTTCGCTTAGATAACTAGAAAACGACCACTGCTACTGAATCTGGAGGCACGTAACAGTGTACAGTGTGTACAAAATAGTTACTATTAGCGCTAAAAGTGTCCCATTACCTCAAAGTAGATTTCTATTATACTCGTGTTTGAAATAGAAGCCAATAAATAACTTATTTGACCGCAACGCTTTGTATCAGACCGGATGAAACTGGTTCGTGTTTCTGATTGTTGACGTGTTCGATTATGTTCGATTGAGTTCTATTGGTTCTGTGGCGGAACATACCCTAACAAAGACTCCTGCCCCGCGAAGAACAGAAAATGCAGCACATGTGGCAAACTTAACCATTTTGCCAGCGTTTGCAGAACAAACCCACCCGAGTATGTGCAAAGTCACGATTGACGGAAAGCAAGTGGAAATGATGGTCGACTCCGGAGCATCAGTTGATCTTATCGATGAGAACACCTTCCAGGCATTATACAAGAACAAGGAAAAAGGTCCAGAAAACACCAAGCGCAGAATTTTTTCCTTTGGATTACCGACACCGTTACCTCTTCTGGGAACCATCCAGGCAGAAATATCCGCGAACGCCAACAGCATCCAAACAAACTTGTACATCGTCAAAGATGCTTCAGGAAACCTTCTTGGTTTCAACACTGCTAAACAGCTAAGTGTGCTTAAGATCATCAACCAAGTCAAAACTAACAAAACTAGTTCTCAGTCCCTCGCGAACGGAGAATACGAGAGTCTGTTTGGAGGAATTGGCAAAGTAAAAGTTTATTAAGAAAAATTGAGAAAATACAAAATAGGATGTACCACTGCTTGCAGTTAGCTATAGCTATTCGAGGCGAGCAGTGGCTTGACACTAAGTAGAATAATTACAATAACAATACAATTAAAATACTGAGTAGAATTAATTATTATCGTACAATACATTAAAATAAGCTGAATACTTGATACAAAGTGAATAATTACAATACAATTACAATACAATTACAATACTAATACATTACAATGTATTAAAATAAGCTGAATATTAAATACAAAGTGAATAATTACAGTTACAATACAATTACAATACTAAGTAAAATTAATTATTATCGTACAATACATTAAGATAAGGTGAATACTGAATACTGACTAGTATCAATAACATTTGGGAAAAACAAAGATTCTCAGGAGAAAAAAGGCAGATTACATGAGAAGCTGGAAGGATAATGTAGATAGAAAGCTAATACAATGAACTGAGTTTAGTTTTCAAGACATATTCAAATCCAATAGATCAATATACTCATTCGCCTCCGAGAGTTTCTGAAGGAGCATATTGTGAATGTTGCGTTTAAATTTCACTCTAGGCATTTGACAAATTTCATTAGATAGGTTATTCCAGACTCTAACACCGTTTCTTGAAAAACACATGTTTTGCTTGTCTAATCTAGAGTATTCGAGAAAGAAGTTGCCTCTTGTTGATGATCTTGTGTTATGTGAATGAATATTATGTTGGTAATTAAATAAATTACTTATTTGAGGTGGCGATGTGTTATTTGAGACGTCATACATTAAGACGGCAACTGACTTGAAGTAAGGAAGATCTAGGGGTAGTAGACTGGATGAAATGAAGAAGGGTACTGCGTGAGCTCTATAATCACCAAAAAACATGAGGCGAAGGGCACGTTTCTGAAGACTTAGGATTTTGTTTCTGTGGATTTTGTCTGCTCGGCCCCACGCTGTTATAGCATAAAGCAAATAGGGTTGAATCAGCGATCTGTATATATGTTGTAAAGAATTAAGTGGTACGAAATGTCTTAGCCTAGCAATAATGCCAATCGATGTGCTTATTTTAGGGGCTATATGTAAAATATGATGTTTCCAAGAGAGGTTCTCATCAATAAGCACGCCTAAATATTTAACATAACATTTACGTTCCAAAGATGTGTAAGAGTTGGTATGATGGTTGAATATTTTTAAATTAACTTCGTATTTGACATTTTTTTGTCTTGGTCAAAAAATAACGGAATTAGATTTTTTAATGTTTAGAGACAATTTTCTATTACCCAGTCGTAAAGCTTACAGAGCCCATCTTTTCCCGTAGATTCCAGGGATTTTAGGTTTTTATCTGCATATAAAAGATTCGTATCGTCTGCGAATAGGTAAAACCTCATTCGGTTACAACTGTTACAAATATCATTTATATAAACAAGAAAGAGCAGAGGCCCTAGGACTGATCCTTGGGGAACTCCAGATAATACTGTCGCTTTCTTAGATATATTTGAGGGGCCAAATTCAGTTATTTGCTTGCGACTAGTAAGGTAGGAAGTAAACCAATCATTCACAATCCCGCGTATACCATAATGTTCAAGTTTCTTTAAAAGTATTGAGTGGTCGACTGTGTCAAAAGCTTTTTGTAAATCAATAAATATTCCGCAGGTGTACAGCTTCCTATCCATATTAGTTTGAATCTGATTGGTGATTTCCAAAATAGCATGTTCAGTGGACCGTTTTTCACGAAATCCATACTGTGAATCATAGAGAATACTGAACTTTTCAAGAAATGATTTCAAGCGAATGTACATCATTTTTTCAAAGATTCGGTTGAAGACTGAAAGTAGTGATATGGGTCTGTAATTGGATGGGTCAAATTCGTCATTGGCTTTGTGGATTAGGATTACTTTAGCAAGCTTTAATTTAGTGGGATATATTCCATGTTCAACCGACTTGTTGATTAGTACAGATAGGGGGTGGCTAAGAATATGTCTTGCTGATCGCAAGACGCGAGTGGGGAAAGAATACAATCCATGAGCCTTGTTTAATGGCGTGTTCATAATTTCGGACTCAATTTCAAGTTTGTGTTACTGGATTGAAAAAGAAAGAATCAGCATTACGTGATTTTGGAAGATAATGAAAAAATTCTTTCTGCGGGTTTGGCATTTTGGAAGCTAGGTTATGACCAATTGAGAAAAAATACTCATTCATAATGTCAGGAAGGTCAAAGGAGTTGTACGAGATTTGATCAGATCCCAGGCGTTTAAGCGAGGTGATATGTTTGATAGCTTTACGTTTGCGACCTAAAAGATTCTTTATACCTTCCCAAGTCTTTTTAATGTTACTTAGGTTATCTTCGAAATAGTTGTGGAGAAAATTCCTTTTACTTAATCGGGTGAGCATCAGTATTTTGTTACGATAAATTTTGTAGGTTTTACTGTCACCAGAATAATAGAGTAAATTATTGATCTTAATTGATCTTCTGATGCCTTTTGTTATCCAGGGTTTTTGTTGTTTTCTTAGACTTAGGGAAAGTAATCAAGCTTCACATAGACCCTTACGTCAAACCCAAGCAACAATCACGCCGCCGAGTCCCCTTCCATGTCAGAAAAGATGTCGAGATGGAGTTGAAGCGATTAGAAGAACTAGACATCATCGAGCCAGTGACAGGTCCCACCCCCTGGGTGAGCCCCATCGTCGTAGTCCCGAAGAGCTCTGGCCAAGTAATAATATGCGTGGATATGAGAGAGGCGAACGAGGTTGTGAAGCGAGAAAAGCACTTGATGCCGACGATCGACGATTTAGTTGCAGACCTCAACGAAGCCACGGTATTCACCAAGTTAGACCTCTCCTCTGGATACCACCAACTCGAGCTGGCACCAGCGAGCCGTCACATCACCACATTCAGCACACACGTAGGTCTTCGGCGATACAAGCATTTGATGTTTGGAATCAACGCAGCATCCGAGATCTTCCAGAACGCAATCGAGGAAATACTTATAGGCCTCCCAGGATGCAAGAACATATCTGACGATATTATCGTCTTCGCGAAAACTCAAACGGAGCGTGACGAGAATCTCCGCGGAGTATTGGAACGGCTCCAGCAACATGACGTGCGCCTGAACAAGGACAAATGCAGCTTCTCAATGAGTAAGAACAAGTTCTATGGACACATCTTCGGCAAGAACGGAGTCAAGGCATACCCAGACAAGATCAAGGCGATCACTAACATGAGCGAACCAGAGAATGTCAGTGAGGTGAAGTCACTACTAGGGATGGCTCAGTACGTCTCCCGTTACATCCCACATTACGCCACGATAACCGCCCCGCTGCGACTGTTAACCAAAAAGGAGACGCCATGGCAATGGGCTGACGAGCAGCAACAAGCATTCGACAAACTCAAAGACACCCTGACTGAGAATCATGTAATGTCGGGCTTCAACCTGAGATTCGAGACTGAAGTGATAGTCGACGCAAGCCCCGTCGGACTTGGATGTCCGCTGGTAAAAGACGGTAAAGTTATCAGCTATGTAAGCCGAGCACTCAGCAACGTTTAGCACAGATATTCTCAGACCGAGAGGGAAATGCTGGGAGTAGTCTGGGCTGTTGAACATTTTCATCTTTACCTGTACGGCTCGAGGTTCACGATCGCTACGGATCACAAGCCACTCCTTGGGATCTTCAACAGTCACAAGCCAACATCAGCCCGCATCGACAGATGGAAGCTGAGGCTAATGCCCTAGGATAGTGAACTTATCTACCGACCCGGAAAAGACGCCGAGAACTCGGCCGATTTCATGAGTCGTCACCCGAGTGCCACTGAATGCGAAGAGCGTTACATTGCAGAGGACTATGTTAATTATGTATGCAGCCGGGCCGTACCAAAAGCGATGACACTGCAAGAAATCAAGCCAGAGACGGAGAAGGACTCCTCACTCCAGGCGCTTATCGAGGCCATAGAAACCGATCAGTGGACAGACCCCAAAGTACAAGACTACAGGAAAGTGAAGGACGAGCTTCTGGTCCACAAGGGAACGATACTGAGGGGAAACAGGATCGTGGTCCCTGACACACTGAAGGATAGAGCTGTAGATCTAGCACATGTTGGACGTCAGGGAATTGTAAAGACAAAGTGCCTTATCAGAGAGAAGGTCTGGTTTTCCGGTGTAGATAAGATGTTGAAGGAGTAAGATGACAGCTGTCTACCATGCCAAGCAGCAACTACGGCCGAAGCACAGCGACTCGAACCTCTACAGATGACACCACTACCAAGCGCTTCATGGAAAGAACTAGCGATGGACTTCCTAGGACAACTCTCTTCTGGAGACTATCTCATGGTTGTCATTGACGAATACAGCCGTTTTCCAGGAGTGGAAATTGTCACATCCACTTCAGCCAGATCCACCATTCCAAAGCTCGATGCAATTTTCGCAAGGCAAGGGATTCTTGATGTGTTGAAGAGCGACAATGGACCTCCCCTCAACGGCTTGGACTGTCTACCATGCCAAGCAGCAACTACGGCCAAAGCACAGCGACTCGAACCTCTACAGATGACACCACTACCAAGCGCTTCATGGAAAGAACTAGCGATGGACTTCCTAGGACAACTCTCTTCTGGAGACTATCTCATGGTTGTCATTGACGAATACAGCCGTTTTCCAGGAGTGGAAATTGTCACATCCACTTCAGCCAGATCCACCATTCCAAAGCTCGATGCAATTTTCGCAAGGCAAGGGATTCTTGATGTGTTGAAGAGCGACAATGGACCTCCCCTCAACGGCTTGGATTTCAAGAACTTTGCTGAGCATTTAGGCTTCCAAAACCGCAAGATTACACCTCTTTGGCCAAGGGCAAATGGCAATGCAGAACGTTTCATGCCAACACTAGAGAAATGCGTGAGAACCGCCACTATCGAGCACAAGAACTGGAAACAAGGGCTCAACAAATTTCTACGGCAGTATCGGACGACACCTCACTCGACTACTGGTATCTCACCATGCGAAGCACTAAACCAGGGGAAGCTGTAGACTACTCTACCAGAAGTGGCATCACCAGCACCAGCTTGCCAACAAACCATTCTTGAGACACAAAGGAACCTGGCAGAGAGAGACGCAGAACAAAAGAAGAAAATGAAGACGTATGCAGACCAAACGTTAGCTGTAAGAGAGAGCAAGATCAAGCTGGGAGATACAGTTTTAATCAAGCAACCCAAGACTAACAAGCTAAGTACCCGTTCAGTCCAGCACCTCTTGTAGTTGAAGAGAAAAAGGGATCCATGGTTACTGCAAGCGACAGCCACAAGACCGTGACGCGAAACTCATCGATGTTCAAAGTCGTCCCCAGTCACATCAAGCATGCTAGAAAACCTAACGAAGAGGTATAAGAAGATGTATCATCAAACCCGAACCACAGGAAGTTGCGGCATTGGACAGAGTTCCTAGGTCCCCAAGTCCTTTTGCAGGCCTGCAACGGTCACAAAGGCACAGAAAGCCTCCTGCAAGACTTGCCGAATACGTTCTACTCGTCCACGAGAACTAGACACTGATAGTATGCAATGAACTTGTGATTCTGTGACATTGTTCTAGTTTTTGTCATTTAACTGTATTTGATAGTTCATCATCAAGAAGGGGAGAGATGTTGTGTTTACAGACCTGTCAATCATTTATGTAAATGACCCACGCGGTCTACGAGAGACAGCGCTCTTTTTGTATTGTGCCATCATGCCCGTTCAGTAAATACAGTTGCGTTCAAAGAAGTACTTTTCGAGTGTTTATTGAAGCGTAAACACCACAATAATTTGCCCGTTAGCTTAAAAATGTCGAATCTGTTGATCAATCTGAAGAAGGTATCCAACATATCGGATTCCCACACGGCAATACATACATACATACATACATACACACATACATACATACATGCATACATGAACTTTATTCAACCTCGAATTTCAGAGTAGCCTGAAAGGAGAAGAGAAGAGAACTTAGAAGAGAAAATATATTTACATACCTAAAATTCTATATACACACAAAATAAATGTATTACATAAATAAAAATCTGACAATCATGTAAGGCGGTTGTAAATAGTCTTTGTTTTTAACTTGTAAAGACTCAATTGATGATATTCCGTGTTTAAATTAAGTCTCGATCATGTGCTAAAAGCATCACATGATGGTTCGGTTGCTAAGAAACCGCTGCGCATACTCAACCCAGACCGTTTTGACCCATGGCAGAGGTCTCTTTTCTCCCGCACGCTGAATACAACGAGGAGAGGCCTGTACTAGCAGGGAACATAATCATATTTTGGTGACACACTCGGTGAGTGTGGCCCTAGTATCCACTGTTCCTGGTGACCAACCAGGTCAATAGCAGGGGCGAATCCAAGATTTTTCTTAGGAGGGGGACACCCTTCTTCTTTTTTATTTTTTCTTCCCTTTTTTTTTTTTTTTTCAGAATACTGGTTAGATTAAAAAGCCGCAGGTCATCTCAGGAGGGGGATGGGGGGTGCGCACTCCCTGCATCACCCTAGATCCGCCCATGGGGCCCGTTTCTAGAAGCTCTTTCAGATGGGAAGTTCCAAAAATTTGAAAATCATACAGTTACGTTATCAGCTAAGAAAAAAAAACGCGAACAAGCGGCCGCCATTTTGTTGACACGCGCTACTCACTATCTATCACAGGATAGATAACGAGTAGTGTAGCCAATCAGAGAACGGCATTCGTGATAGAACGCAACAAGATTTATACTAATGAAAATAGTTTTGGTCTAAAAATAAACCACCGCACTTTGGAGAAAATCGGCTTGAAAATTGTTTAAATTGTTCTTATATCCGATAGCCGTAAAGTCGAAGTATTTGGGACCGCTCCAAACTAATTTATTCCTCAGCCAAAATCATGTAGATTACAGCTTGAGCTTTTTGTAGCCGCCCCCCCCCCCCCCCCCCTAAAAAATTGTATAATTCGCACGAATGAATAATTTTGTGAAGTAAGTAACAGTCGTGGATTTCTCTTCACACCTGGCCGAAACAGCACCAAAATTCGAAACAATTACTACTGACTGATAGATAGAGAAAAAGTGCTGAAACTTTGGAGGAAATCGTCAATCCTTGGACCTTGCCTAGTAAATGACCCATATAGCTCCTACTGGTGTTGCAGAATTCATTCGAATCGCATGATGCCTTCCGCATTGGAACGTCAACCAATGTTACCACAAACAGTATGTTTTTCGTGGCTCGCCTGGTGATCTGGCTCTCTTACTTTTATATTAAGAAATCAATATATTACATTAGAAAAATATGACAAAGGAGCTTTCTGATTGAGAAATTCTATCAGGTCCGCGCAGAAAGTTTGCAACTGAGAGGGCTCACTTCGAACGCATTAGCGTGAGTCAACTAGGGGGGCCCGGGGGCATGCTCCACCGGAAAACTTTTAAATTAAAGTCCTCTGAAATGACTGGAAATGCATTTAAAATTAACATGGTGTGGTGAAACGTATATGCTTTCAGCAACAAAACAGCGCCCGCCCCCCTTCCCCCTCCCCTCCCCTCTCCCCCAATAACAAAATGATCTCATCTGATGGTTGTTAGTTTCAAGTGCTGGTTGATAATCAGCAGTGCCGGTGGGACGCGTCATTTTAGAACCTAAATGAACACTAAACTTGAATATTGCTTCAGAACAGTTATCGATGTGTACAAGGTGAGTGAAGTCTTGAGCTAATTCAAATAATGTACTAATAGATGACCTACGTTCAATACGTGACAAAGAAAAAAGAAAAGAAAAGAAATGTACCTAATCGAGGGTGTGTTTGTTTGATTATTGACATCGTACGGTACATTGACTTAGAATTTAGATCTGTATTCAACTGTACATGTCCACTAGATATATTTCGCTGTTTTGCTACCTCAACAGATATAGTTTCGCCAGCTTAAATATTGCGCGTAACGTATTTGAGGTATGAAGATTTTACAGGAGCGCGGTTCCCCTTTGTGAATAAGATTTTTTTCAAGGGTTTGTTTATTTACATTAGTGAAAGCAGCTCCTCTTTGATAAATCATTCGAACGATATTGCAAGTACAAATAAAGTAGTAAAGTCAGTAAATGGCTGTTTAGAAGCAAAATATGCTAACATTTCCACGATTATTAACGGTAACTTTAAATGTTTGCCTTTGCTATAGTTCGTGCTATAGCTAGAGGCGGTTCATACTCGTACGATGGTCACACTTGTTTAATTTTTTTCTCCCGTGCTAAAGAAGTTGCTCATTTTTTATTTCTCCTGTCAAATCTGCTATAACAGTTCTACTACATCCAGGTTAAATAGTTAACTGTCAATCCACATAACATGGGAGATATCGGCCTTTCGACCTACAGTAAATTTGTGTGTTTCAAAAGTATCCTGGAATTACACTACAACATTTCGCTCGTTCATCACCACAACGTTTTATTTCAGCAAAGTATTTGGCATAGAACGTGAGTAGGAAGATAGCTTTTAAAGGCGGTATTAATGGTTTTTGGTTAAAGATTATGGTGAGCTGGAAGGAACCATGAGAAGAAGTCCTTTGATCCACCATATTGGCTCCCCTTCGGAACCGACCGAAACAGACTATGTTCAGAACTCCCAAAATAAAGTGTACCAAAACTTTGAAACATCCATATCGTAGTTAGAGCCCCGAAGCAAGACTACATGCAAAATTTCAGCCAAATCAGTGAGGTACCGTGACGGCGACCTTTTAATATTACTCGAATCTTACAGAGTATGACTCTTAATGCACTATTTTAAGTCGTGGCTAAACCTTCAAACATGCTCGTCCAACGATGTTGGATGAAAATATTTGATCGTTCTTAGATTGCTAAATTTGTTTTCGAACAAACACACGCGTCGACTGTATTGTTTTCTTGCAATGTTTTGAGGTTTTTGAACCGCAGTCAATTCCTGTTGACTGCTCTAAACATGAAATATTGGCGCAAGGAAAGCCATGCGGTGTTGCTCAATACCAGTAAAAAATAATAATCGTGGAGCTCCGCTTTTAGGCTTGGCTAAATCTATATATTTTTAAGAAATCAATATATTACATTAGAAAAATATGACAAAGGAGCTTTCTGATTGACAAATTCTATCAGGGCCCACGCAGGAAGTTTGCAACTGGGGGGCTCACTTCGAACGCGTTAGCGTGAGTCAACTAGGGGGGCCCGGGGGCATGCTCCACAGGAAAACTTTTAAATTAAATTCCTCTGAAATGCAGGAAATGCATTTAAAATTAACATGGTGTGGTGAAACGTATATGCTTTCAGCAACAAAACAGCGGTGTTTTAAAACAAGAATAACCAGTTTTCGATAAAACGTTAAATAGAAAAGTAACTTCGCCTTTCAGCATTACTTGCTTTTCACTGTTGAAAAGTGGGGAGGGGGGGGGGGGGTTAAAGCCCCCCCCAGCCCCTCCCCCTGCTCGGTGCCTGTCTATCAGTCAAGGTTTCAAATTATTAACGAAGAAACACAGAAAAGAACGACGAACGAATCAAATCATCAGGCGACGATGTAGTTCAGTAGGTACATATTTTTAAAAAAATAAACTTTCTATTAAATTTCCGTGGGCCTTCTGCTTCATACTTGAGAAAGGTTTTATTCTTAAACCCGATAATTCTGGAATACGCTGCTTAGGCCATTTTGTAATGCCTCTAAAATTCTTTTTGCTAAAATTGTTTTGCACATGTTCCGGGTGAAATATGTTCATGTGTCAATTTGTACAACATTCTCATATATTTGTTGTTTTGGTAGCTCTTAGAGGACCTTGCAATTCAAGTCGGCGCTCTAGAAAACGAAGTCCAGGTAAGCGAAAAATGAAAACTAATACTCACGGATGCATTGAGGTTATGAAGAACATTTGTTTTAGACCGGAATCGTCATGAAGTTGGCAAAAATCACTACAAACCGGTATTCTTTTGAAGAAATACTATTTTAAATCAACATCGTTATGTTAATTTGGTGCTCTCTCATAACCAGTTCGTCAGGCTTAGGTTCATGAATGACAAATGCTCTTCAATGTGTCACCAGCCTTACATATCTAATTTTTCATATACTAGCTTGCTTCTTTCTCCGATGCCGCCAAAGGACTCAAATGGCCAGCAAGGGGTTGATTGCAGTTGCATACCGTAAAAGCTCTATTACGCCAGCCCCCCCCCCCCCCCCCCCCTCCCTCTATTAAACCCTCTCCCTAATAAGCCCTTCTTTTGGAGGTCGGTTTTTGTAATAAGTCCCCTTTGTAATAAGCCTCCCCTTTTGAGTTATGAGATTTTGTAATTATTCCCTCCTACTCCCTCTGACGAATCCACTTCATGCGGCCAGTTAGTTTGCTCTAAAACAAATATACACTCAAAAACATAATACTGTTCGCTGCTCTTTATTAAATTTGCACAAAAACTGTTTGAAGACGAAAACGGTGAATTTAAGATTTGAAATAAACCCCCTCTCTAATAAGCCCCCATTAATGGGAGCTGAAATTAAATACCCCCGGGGGAGGGTTAATATAACTTTTACGGTAATTGTAAACCTGTCGGAGAGTGAATCCCCCTTTCAATCGTCAAACAAGGAAAGCGACACTTGTGACGTCTTTCCATCTAAAAGACCGTGCCCCATATTGTCACAGCGCATATGTTTGACAGATGTCGGTATGGCCATTAGCCCATCACTAGTAGCGTACAACTGCCCTATATTCCTGTCACGGCGTTTTAACAGACCAATTTATTTTTAAATGAATTTCCCGCCTGGTATAGCTCGCCTCGCCTTGGAAAAGACTGGAATTGAGAACACCGCGTGAGGGATGTTTTTCTTCGCAATAGGCGCCCTCGCACCCCCACCTCAAACAAATCCCATAATCGTTTGCATGGCCACTCTGTTCCTGCAGTCTATTGCCAGAGGATCTCAGGTTCTTTGAAGAAGCTCTCTAATAGGGGGATTTCTCTGCAGGAAACGCAGATCTTAGGAGGGGTTATTAGAATCTAAAACTAAAAGTTCGGAGTAACCACGCAATTTTTGAAGTTCAGTTCGAAAAAAAAAATGCTACAATGGCCACTAAATTCCTTTTAGAGTGCAATAGCCCTCTCTAAGATCTGCTTTTTCCCGCATAGTACACAGCTTCTCAATAACGGCTTTTGTGCATGTTTTCAGAACTGCGTGAAATATACAAGTGTACGACAGTTTCGCTTTGTTTCTTAATAGGATCTTACCAACCAAGTGAATACTGGAAGAGTTGAGTGTTACGACACCAGCACTCCTTTTGACGAGCGATCCGACGTACCCATCATGTTCTTGGACAGGCAGAATGTTAACTGCCCACACCCCTATGTTTTGGCCCAGTTCGTACTGCGGAGGGAAGGAGACTTTAACTCGGTCTAAGTTCGCTACGCTTACCGATGCTGCAAGTTTCTTCTTAAAATTAGTCGTCAGTTAGACGGATAATCAATCATTTAGCAATATATTTTAGTCCTGGAACTTGTCTCTCTAATCGTTTTAGCATTGTGAAATTTGTTCAAGACCAAAACTCAAACACCTGGATGAAGTTTTTGTCGGAAAAAACGTAGTCCACAAAAACAATAAGTATAAAAAAAGGTTTGAAAATTTCCGTTTTTGTTCTATTGAATTCGGTTAACTTAATACGCATATTATATACGTGTGGTTGCGAAAAGTATCATCGCCAGAACATTTTAAGAGTCATTACAACCTTGTTATTTTAATTAAACATTCTGTAATAAACACAGTCTATGTAACAAAAATCTTAAATTGATTGTGTACTGCACACTCTGGCAATTTTAATCTTTTTAACACTTTTACCCTGCATGGAAATAGCCGGTTATAAGTCTTCTGACAGTGGTGGTGGGAGTGCGCAAAGGATAGTTGTTAGCGTAGAGGGTCCCTTTTTCATTCACGTGACTATCAGCCGTATTAGTTTACTGAAACAAAAGAAGGTATTTGCATAAAAATAGAGTTCAATTCCGAGAGGTTTAGGCTGGGAGACCAATTACATGGCGGTCGTTTCTTTCAATGTTTTGGGACACTAACGTGGCCTCCATGACATCATTTAATAACACTCTTAACACTTTTTTACCGGCGGACTTTTTGCACGTCGTTTTTGCAATTTCCGTAGGGTGTGAGGTCAAATCGACCTCGGTATTCCATATGGGGGGTTACCACGGAGATTTCGCTGGTCCACAACACCGATGGCTCTATCTTTGATGTCAAGCTCGTCACACTAGCTGTCGTTTATCTCTTTTTCTACACGCCACCAAAATATCGGTCATAGAAGACCGATGCTTTGAAAACCTGCAACTTCCCCAGATTCCGGACTATGGTTAGAATGAACCATTGTTAAGCCTTGGCCAAACGGACTCGCAAGTAGACGCAAGTTGAAAACTTGGGTCAACTTGTGACTCCGTTTGGCCAGGACTTGGGTGCACTTGCGTTGACTTGAGATGACACCGTGTGGCAACCCAACCTAAGTCAACACAAATTGAGTGACGCCCATTCGTTGTTATAGCAACCTATTAGCCAATGAAATAGTTTTTTTTGCGACTTGCGTGTACTTGCGAGGAAATTTGCGAGTCCGTTTGGCCACCCAACGCAAGTCTGTACGCAAGTTCAACTTGCGGCTAACTAGCGAGTCCGTTTGGCCAAGGCTTTATTGTCAAATGATCACTTGTTTAGACTTCATCACCCCGGAAACTGACCAAAACTTCCCATTTTCATCTGATTTGACTGTTTATTCTGTTGCAAAACCCCAAAACCCCCTCGGACAACAACAGAAGACGTACCTTTTGCTTGAAGTTTTTAAAACAAAAAATTCCTCTTGAAGCTAAAAGTTTACATTGGAAGCAAACTTCGACTCCACTTTTTGCCACTTGTTCTTCATTTTCCTTCTCACTTCTTTGGCGTGTCCCCGATATTGCTGTTTGATTTCAGTTGCTTTCACTGGTCTGTCATGTTCGAGTTTGTGACCCAAAGGAATTCTGGGAAATTCTTGGATAACGGCAGCTGAAAGTGCGCCAATTTCGGTCCTGCTGACAAAATATGCATTGATTGCATTATTTATAAATAAAAACTCGCTAAAATTGCCATGCGAGGTCCCGGAATACACTCACATAACCCACTTACATCTGTTTTCGTTCAGGGGATTGCCACTACCCACCAACCCAGCTTTATGATGCCAGGCAGGGGGCTTCTGAGGTGGAAAATGGCTCGAAAAACACAGTTATTAATCAATACCTACTGAATCTGACGTTAGCTGCTCGTTTACAAACAAGCACATAGCTAGCATGACGAGTGTGACAAGAAAGCTAGAGCCTTCGGTGTTCTGGGTCAGCAAAATCTCCATGGTAACCGCTTATAAGGAATAACGAGATTGACTTGACCTACTACCCTTGGTAAATTGCAAAAACAGGACGTGCAACGAAGCGGTAGAAAAGGGCTTATTTGTACAGGATCATTGCGGCTACAAGTCGTTATGTATTTGATTTACAAGTGTGTTTTTCGAGCCATTTATTTATTTATTTATTTGTGAAGTGTCCTCTTTTGGAAAAGAAATAAATTTTATCCGAGATTGAGGCGCCAATTGAGGGCACTGACTTCAGCATGAAGACACTTAAGGACTTTATGAAGCCGACGAAAGGTATTCAGCGTATTTCCTAAGCGGGTTGAAATGTCACAAGGCCAGTGAACGAGAGGGAGGGTTTCAAATTACAAGACCAATACTGTTTTTAGTTCAGTGAGTGAGTTGGATGCTAATTCCCATATGGATTGCAAGTGCCTGAGAGTTGGTAAGTTTTGAAATGCTGACAGAGCTGAGGAGCAAGTGGAGACTCTGCTGGCCAATAAAAACAAAGCTTCACGTGGTAATAATCAAACGCATTGTAGGAAAAAGCAAGGCTTTGTCCTGGCTATTTTAACACAAATGCTATCCCGGAGCTGCACACAGTTTCCGATAGACCACGTATGCCTTGAAGATGATTTGGGGGGCTTTATAATGTTTTTGGGTCCAGCTGTATCCATTTAGGCTCCCTGGCAAACATTGTTACATAAGTCCCTTGGCTATCCAACCCCTGATGCATTCTGCGTTACTGGAGTGATATGATATTGCAAGAATAACTCATGCAGTGCTCGAACGCTTTGAAATAACATTCCATCAGAAGTAAAGAAATGGCAGCGATCAAGCTTCTTATGTATTTATTGCGAACAAACAAACAAACAAAAAATCTCAGGAAAGTCTTACAGTTAATTTTATCTTTTGTTATACTGATTTGTAGTGTTCTCATAACCATATGTAACATATGTTTAACCCCTCTTATCATTTCTCTTATGCCCAATGACTGTCATAGCCATGGAATGCATTTTAAACAACCGGCAAACTTGCAGCATTTGTAAGCATAGCGGACTTTACCTGCATTGAAGTCTCCTTCCATAGCAGTAAAAACTGGGCTAAAACATAGGGGCGTGGACAATTAACGTTCTGCCTGTCCAAGTACATGATAGGTCTGTCGAATTTCAGGTCAGAAAGAGTGCTGGTGTCATAACACTCTACTCTTTCTCGAAATCGAAAGGTCGAAGATTACGAGTTCAAGATCGACATTCCGATCCTAGAAATAGGAAATAGAAATAGAAATAGAAATAGAAAGCGAGTTAAAGACGTGAAAGAAACGTATCCAAACACTGTGCTGCCGAGTAATTAGTTGGCTCCCAATAAACACGCTTTGATTTTGACAAAGTCGACCCAATTTGTTCTTCTGTTGCGTTTCTGCGGGTCAACAGCCCTTCAAAAGATACTGGGTGCAAAGATATACCCTAAACCTTGTTTGGCCCGTTGCTACAACCGAAAACAACGCATTTATCTGGCATTCCAAAGCAATAACAGTTCCGAACAAGAAAGCGATCAATGGCCTGGAATGACGTCACAAATAACACTATTCCCAGACCCTCTTCAATGATTTTGCGGCTCGGTCGTGTTTTCAAAAAGGGCTATTTTCCCGCTCTTTAAAAAAAAAAACATAAAAAATCGCGGTTTTAACCAAAAGCAACAATTTTTGCGGTATGTTTCTCAGCTATATACAAAGATTTAATTGAGCGAAAAAATATTTTTGGGGTTATAGGCACTTTAATGGCCTGAGCTCCGAAGAGTCTTCTTTCACTTTGTGGTAGAGAATCCGAAGTCGAATTCGGAAATCTGATCCGATTTAGCATGTGAACGTATTAGATACTCACACAGTCTTTCATTCATTTACCATGCTAACAAGGTACCATCTCTCTCTCATCAATATTACTAGGCCATCGTAGCTTGATTAAAAGTAAAAGAACAAACAGCGGAGATAAACATGGTAAACCAACGCATTTTATTTAACAAATATAAAAACCCTAACCGTGCTTTGTTCCTTTATAAGGCCCGCAAGGAAGTGACGAGAGCACGAAAGAAGTAGGAAGAAGCAGGAGCCGTAGGCGAGTGCTTTTAACCACTTCTTGAATGCTCTTGTCATTTCCTTGAATACCTTATAACAGAACAAAGCAGGGTTGAGTCCTTTCTATTTGTTTATAATATAGTTTTTTTCCCACATTTGTAGATAAATTCGTTTCAATTTGTGAGAAAACTGAACAAATTTTATTCTCAGCTTGCGCGCGCGTAGTCATGTTGCATCAACACTGCGTCTTGTTGTAAAAATTCATTTTAACGAGCGGTTAAAACTGTTCAGTTAAAACAAACAACACTTAGAATTCGTGTCGTCAGTTATGTTTATGAATGTACTATTTTAATCGAGAAGTTTATTTTTTGAATTGTGAAAAATGCCAGATTTGTAACAATTTTGAAACTGCACGCGCAGAGAAATGGCGTTATCAGTGTGCTTTATACTCTCTTAAGGCACGCTCGATTTCAATGAAAAGATGCGCGAGCTATATTGAAATATTGGTTTACCATCTTTATCTCCGCTGTTTGTTTTTTTATTTTTTAAAGAGAGATGAAATTTGTTTTCAAGATGCAAAGGCAATTTCCGTTCTAAGCTGTTTGAACGGGAAAGAAGGAGTGTTGTATAGGAAAACTATTCGTTCTGTCTGAGCTTTTCCGCAATTGTATCACCGTATCTGTACGTTGAATTTGCATTTTTGCTGGCTGAATCGGCAATCTGCCAAATATAAAGGCTGTGCAATGTCCTTTGATGGCAGAAAATCAAACAGCGGCGAGTTATTTGACGCCATCAAAACTAAGAAATAGCAAAATAGGACTATGCTAGCTTCCCTCATCTGTCTGTCTTTAAGCCTGTCTCTGTCTGTCTCCCTCTCCCTTTAGTAAAGTTCGCGTCGCAAAGTAATATCAAGTTCGAAAATCGCTATTTTTATCGGCTGGGGAGTTATCTATTTCTTGAAAGTTGATGGTCTTACGGCTGTAAAGCCAGCTATGTAATCATTTCATTCAGTATATTGCTTGTAGCATGGGTTTTCACATCTGCAACACATGTTCTGAAAACATTAGTCATTAGTTTATTACCACAATATTTAAGCTCGATATTGATTGTTTATGGAGTGAATCAATAATAGGTTATCTCATTGAGGTTGATATCGTTCATCGGAGCGAGTGTCTTAACTCGGATGAAGATCTCAATAGCCTTAGCCTTGAAAATTGTGTTATACCAAAACGATGTACTTATGCATAAATACAACGCTTTTTTCTCTTGGTTATATGCCTCCATATTTCATTAATGTAAAGTTCATTTCAGGACCTCCATTACCTTTACGGCGTAAGGTAATAATTTAATTGAAATTGCATCCACAGTGAACTTGAACAAATATCAAAACAATTGACTGTAAAAACACGTTGAAGTAAAACTTTTTGCCTCGGGGCCTGTTTACATGAGTCTGAACTTATCCCGGGACAAGTTTCATCCCGGTGTGTAGTTATTCGCCTCTTGGTGTTTACATGATCCCGGGGTAAAATTTGTTCATCCCGGGACAAGTTTCATCCCGGTGTGTAGTTATTTACCTCTTGGTGTTTACATGATCCCGGGGTAAAATTTGTTCATCCCGGGATGATTTCATGCCGGTCTTCAGCACCGGGATCATGAAATTTCATTCCGGGCTGAAACGTGACCAGAAATTCCATGTAAACGGTTTGCCCGGGATGAAAAATAAGGCTTTTCAAGGAAGCATTTCGTCCCGGGGCAAAACTGTTTTCGTTTGTCCCGGGATGAAAACACACATGTAAACAGTAATAAAAATCTGCTCCGGGAGGAAAGTCACCCGGGGATCAGTTCATCCAGGGATGATTTTCCTCCCATGTAAACGTAGCTTTAATGTTTGATTATCGCTTACAACACCGAATAGATGTCATCGGAATTTGTAACCTTGCGTCATATATATTTAGCTAACTCGTTTAGTGTTTAAAGCAATAAGGTAAAATGACTTTCTAATGGATACATAAAAAAGGAAAGGCAAAAAGCTTTGAAGCTGTTTGGTGTGAGTTGAGAATTTTTTCTGGCTCTGTAAAAGCAGATTAACGATATCATTGTAAAACCTAACTCGATAACAGAAACATACCCTGTCTCTAAAAACTGGTTAAAAACCACGTAAATTATTCAAATTTAAATGTTGTATTGTTTTCTCAAATATTTGATTTGAATTATTTTCAAGTGTACCTCATGCTGTTGTTTCATTATTTTCATTTCTCAGGACCTTCAAGAAAACCGCTTCGGTAAGTGGAGCTTCCTTTTCCAAATGCTATTGATAATATTACCACCAAGGGAAACTAATTTAGAAATACTTTGAGTGAACTGCTAGTTTCCTGGTACCAGTCTTAACCAAAACACCAGGTGGGCTTTAGCGCTAAACTCCATGAGGTTTGCCTCTTTTTCCGCCTTTTTAGCTGGCTTCTTGTGCCTTTGACATGGGTGTTGTCATCATAGCAATGATATTGCTTTAGATTTGAAACGAATCTTAGTCCGAAAAGCGTTTTCATTTAATTACAAAATAAGTAACCCAAATTATTAATGCTAGTCACTACAAGCTGGCCGATAAAGTTAATATTTTTAAGTCTAAGCTAAGTTCAATTCAGCTGTAATTTTCAGTAATTTTCTGTAATTTTATATTTTGCACATAGATTTTAGATCATACATTTAATTTTATAATTGTAGACTTAATGCACATTCGTATTTTGAATGAGCACTTGTGCTCTTAGACGTTAATGTGGCTAAATAAATTACTGTTGCTGTTACTGTTACTGTTACAAACCCCGCGCTACAAATTAAACTAACACTGATGAAGGGGTTATTCTCGAAACGTCTGACTGTTAATATACAGTTTCTCAGCACTTCGACAACACCACCACCGCCAACAAAATTTTCATTTAGCATCATTTGGTTCTGAGTCAGTGCTACGCGGCAAAACCAGGTTTTGATTCAAAATTCAGTCAAGCAGAAATGCTTAGCACTATGGAAATGGCAACTGTTCTTCCGGATGAGACGGTTACCAGGAAACCTAGAACTCACTCAAAGCATTTCTAAATTGGTTTCCCTTGGTGGTGATATTTTAAAAGGGAACCTCATCTTGCCGGAGCGGTTTTCTTAAAGTTTCTCACAAATTACAATAATGAAACAACAGTATGAGGTACATCTGAAAAAAATTCAAATCAAATATTCGATGAAACAATAGAATGTTCACGTTGGGACAACTAAAGTGTGTTTAAGCAATTTAAACAGAGTAAATTGCAGGGTATTTTTTGGTTATCGAATTCGTTTCTGCATCTAAAACGCCTATTGTGTAGACATCTTGTTTAAGGGACACACACCTGAATGCTACGTTTTTGTCACTTTTTGACCTTTTATCCTTATTATCTTGTCGAGATTTCATGCAATCAAAAGAAGCCATTTATAGTGCATAACCCCATAATATCTCTGAAGTTATTGGTGATTTTCGGAGTGTTTATGAAGAAGACGAAAGAAGCGGGCGTGGGGGTGGTTTTAAGAGACGATGAGAAAAATGAAGAATTTAAGGTGATTAAAAATTAAATTTGGAGGTTAAAAAGTAACGGGCGAATACCAAGCAGTTCTCCCTGAAACTGACGCGCACCCGCGTTGTAATGTACTGTCTAAGTGTTTGTGTATGCCTTATTTTCCCTTTTTAATTTCTTCATCAAATCACTCCTTGTTTCATTAACATCCAGGTATAACGCCCCCTTATTCAACAATTTTAGAACTTTACTGTCAGGGACAGCAGTATAACAGCCGAATCAAAATATAGTTGGTGTCCTTTCAGTGTGCTTTTCCAGAGACAGATAATATTCTCTACTATGATCAAGCAATTCCCTAGCTTTTTTCTTTGTTCTTTTTATATTTCTATTAGAATGCCATTTTACCTTATTATTATACACACAAAACGAGTTAGAGAAATACAACGAAAGGTTACTAGTTTCGATGAGATTATTCCATTCAGTGTTATAAGGAATAATCGAAAATTAAATAAATTTTACTCCAACGTGTTATTATGGTAAATTGTTATAAAATTTGTTCATACTCACTGTGGGTCTCTGGTGTTAAGAATCAACCACAGCCTACCGCATTGGTCAGCAAATTAAATTATCGCCTCATGCAGTGAAGGTAATGGAGGTCCTGATATGAACTTTATATGAATTAAACATGCAGGCATGTACCAAAGGCAGTAACATTGCTTGGTAAAAAATGAATTATCTTAAGCCAACTTCGTAATTCTTTCAGCTTCCTGCTCGCATTCATGTCGGTAGATATTTTTATTCATTAATCACTCTCATTACTCCTAATTATTCAAAGTCGACTAAACAGTATGTGGGAAACTTTTAATTTTAAAGCATAAAAGTAGTATAGTGTTTGGGGGTACGAAATCATTTGATCTCGTTTTCCCCAAACTACTACTGCCTTCTGATCTCGTATTCTGGAATATATAGTTATTTAATTTGATGGAATATATAGTTATTTAATTTGATGGAATATATAGTTATTTAATTTGATGGAATATATAGTTATTTAATTTGACGGAATATATAGTTATTTAATGTGATGGAATCTATAGTTGCTCAATCTGATGGAACCAAGGTCAGCACACTTCATCTATAGTTTATTAAAATGCGTGACATTCTCGGAAAAATCACCAAGCGTGACATTCTCGGAAAACAGGGAATGAGTCATCACCTATTTAAAAATAAAATATCACATAATATTATAGAATGAGTTGTAATTCAGTAATCCACAATGAATTAAAGAATATGGGAGAATTGTCATGTTATTTTTGTGATCAGCTATTGGTCAAAGTTGTTAAAAGTGTGAAAGCACCTTGCTGTGATAATCAGAAAATGTTTAACGATGATGGTGAAAATGTTTGTCTGAATTGTGGTTCAGTCCATGGTTATGATTATTGTAAAGAGTACGTCGACTTTCATAATAATATGTATAAAATACGGCGAAAATCTGTATATCATCGGAAGTACCATATTGAAAATGTGATAAATGATATATGTTGTAAGAATGGACTTCAAATTTCTGTAAAAGATAAAGGCAAAATATTGAAAATATTCCAAGAGATAGACACTGTCCTTCCTTTGGTGAATAAGAATCGTAAAAGGATGATAAGTATGAAATTTATGCTTAAGCAAATATTTTTAATGCTTGATCTTCCATTTGATAAAATAATAGTTACTAGATCAAAAAAGACGCTTGGATTTTATGATCGATATTGGGTTGAGATTCTATTGTTGAGATTTGATAAGATTATTAGTATTATCAAGAAGTGAATTTTTCATCATATTTCAGTAGGTACTTATCAATAATTGGACTATTGTCAGTCACATAATCATCGATATTCTTCATTGAGATTTGTATACTTGAAGCATCAAAATCACCACTTCTCAACTTGTCTTTTATTGAATTGAGTAGATGTTGATAGCTTTGATAAGCATATGTGCAATTCTGGATTTTCAAATCTAGGTTTTTATGCTTCATCCACCCTTGTATCAAAAGTGCTGCTGTACTGATGGCTACCAAACTAACACCACCCGTTGCCACACTTGTGGCGAGACCCCCAGTTGCAAAGATGATGGACAAGGAATTCCCCAGTAATTTCCATTTTTTGAACCGTTTAACAGCCTGTTTATGAGCCCAACACTTTCTGTGATATGTGTGGTAATAGGCTTTTAATTCATTTACCTGATCTTCTGTTAATTCACCTGAAATATGGTTCCAGCTGAATATGCTTTTTCGCTCTTTCATACAATATGCTTATATAACGATTCTGTTCAACACACAGTACCACAAACCAGACAATTGTCCACTTAGAGGTGACAATTTGTTAAATTTCGTTGTCATGAAACGGGGGAAAGCATAAGAATATCCTCTGTCAAGTGAATGTTTGACATAAAACCTACCGAAGGCATCGTGTAATATGCCATGTGTCTGAAATGTATCAATCCAACCAAGAGTATGCTCCAAAAAATGTGTTAAGCAGCCTTCACCGGGACCGATTAATCCAATGCCTATATGCTCCTGGATAATGTCTCTCACTTCAATATATTTGTTAAAATGTTTGTGATGCAAATACTGGTAAATCAACGCTGATTTCAATATCCTCTTATCAACACCAGGGTTTTTTCGTTCAGCATCTCGAGTAAACCATTTCACATATCTAATTATTTTGTTCATTTATATTATATCGTTGGATTAAAATTTGATGATGATCTGAAATTGTTTTTTCGTCTAATATAGAATCCAAGTACACACAGAAAAAAATAACACTACCGTCAAGAGGTGCGATGGAGCTAGGATCCAAATCACCAAAAGTCATTTGCCGACTACCACTTCTGTTAGCCACTGTAAAACTCCCATATAATATTATTTTAGATTAATTCATGACCACTTCAAGTGTGAATGTTGTATCAAATGCACCTGTATTAGGATGTGAATAATCAATTATAAGATAGCCTCTCGATAATGATTTGTTGACGTTAACCGTTGTGATGTTTCTACTCATAGTATTATGTCTGTGTTCATAAACAGTTGCTGGTAATGGCAAAGGCCCACCACCTTCAGCTTTTGTCTTGAAGTAGAATATTCCGGGTTTTGTTCCTTGTAATACATACATATTCTTAATATGAAAGTTATTGTTGTGAATAACTAAAAATTCAGAGCCATTTATCAATACAGGCTTTAAAACATTCTTATCATGTCCTCGATTGGCTTTGACAAAGCAGTTTAAATATTGTATTTGACCGATTATTCCATTCCCATTCAAATTTAGATCACCTCCTAATTTCGGCCTGTAAAGAGCAAATCCACCCAAATCTAAAGCTGTTTCCATAATTACACCTGTAACGCTTGAACGAAATAGTTTCAAACCATTATTATGAATTCTATGGCCATTTAGATTTAAATCACCACCAAATTTAGCCTCTTTTATTAAATAGCTGTTCATATTAATATTATTTAGCATTGTAAATTCACCATTGTCTCCACCAAACAACCAATTTTCATTTTCTTTCACATCAAAACCATTCAAATCTAAATCAGTTTGTAATTGTATTGTTTCATTCACGATTTTGAAAGGTTCAGAGAAGTCGTAAACACTTGATGGAACGTCTGCAGCTTCGAAATCAATGCCATATGCAACACAATGAACTTTGTACTTATTTGGATAAGTTGGGTTAGCATTAATATGAATCGTACAATATAAATATTCAGGTGGTGAACTTGCTGATGGTTTTTCAATCCATAATAAATATCTCGAATGATCTTCATTTCTGTTGTCAAATTTTCTCCCTACAGTTTTATGAATTGTAATTCCACCAGTTGCACTGAATGTTACACTACTAAGACTCATTCCTTCATAATCAGGAAATAGCCATTCAAGAATGAAAGTGTATTTTCCATCTTTTATTGTATACATATTAAATCCAATTCTAGCTCTGTAAATATGATTAGCTTCTTTATTCAAGTCTACATCAATGACCTTTTTTGAAATCAAATGCGGTGAACGAGGTAAATTGACATATCCATTAACTGTCAAGCCATATTCAGTGCTAATTTCATCGATATCATTCATCAAATATTTGAAAGCATTCTTTGGATGAGAAGCAGATGAAATATGACTTTTTTCTAATTGATCTAAATTTACGGCATCAGTTTTATTTGTTCCTTCTTTTAAGTCAATGATTTTATGCCCTCCAAGTTTCATATCCGCTGCCATCGCGTTTGTTCCATTCAATAATAAAGTGTTTGCTCTGATGGTTTGTGAAGTTCGATTTAAAACTCTAAAGTTCACTGCATCAGTTTCATTCGCCACGTCTGCTAAATTTGTTATTTTATTATTATTCATGTCAATATAGTCTGAAGTATGAATCTGGCCAACATTCTCCAAGTGTTTGTTTAAAAAATCAAAGCTTCCATCAGATGTAAATCCAATTATATCTTTAGTTTTATCATCTACATAAAACTTATTGGCAGCATCTCTGTTAGCAGTTGGTGTTGCACAGTTGATCACTTTGTTACCAGCCAGATTTAAATTAGCAGTCATTTCTTGTGTTCCATCTCGAAGTAGAGTTTGACCGATACTGCTTTTTGATGCGAGATTAGTGTCAATATATGATTTATTCACAAGATCTGCTGGTTGGTTTCCTATCCCATGGCCTCTAATAATAAACCCCCCAAAATCCTGATTGCCGGTCATTATAACACTTCCATCTTTTTTAAGAAATTGAGAAACATCAATACCAGCAATTTCAGCATCAACATACTTTTTGTTCACAGCGTCTTGTGGGTTTGAGGGGTTATCCTGCAGGTTGAGGATTTTGTTTAATTTCATGTCAACATTACTACCAAACGCAACATGACCGTTTTCAATTTCATAAGCTGGGTCATGAACAAAGTAAGACAAATTGGTATGATAGCCATAGGCCCCATAAACGATGATATGTGTTTTGGTGTTAGACGCAGGAGCTGTGCTGGAAAGTTCCACCTGTATTGCCGCTTGACCACCACTGGTTTTTTCGATTCGGAAAAGCTTCTTCATATAACCATCAACGTGTGGAGTTTGGGGAAAAGGTTTTTGAAACGGCTGTCCTGCATCTCGTATATTTACAGTTGGAAGGGTTAAATCGACTGTTGCACTTCTTGGGTCTGATGGTGAGTAAAACTCAACAACAAAAGTGTACTGACTGTTTCTCAAAGATGTCACATTAAAACGAATTTTGGATGTAAAGTTACCACTATGTGAAATGATAAAAGACAATGACGACTTGTTTATGTGATAAGGTGATCTGTCAAAATTCTCAATTTGAAGGTTTGTTGCATCACTAACTACAGAAGACTTGGATTTGTCTTTTAACAGAAAAGCGAATGGGTTGCGTTGAGCTCCTGATGCTGAAAAAACAAGGTCATCAACATACTTTTTGTTGGCAGAATCTTTATCAGAGTTTGGAGTCTCAACATTTGTTATTTTATTGTCACCCATGTCAAGATCACCAGTCATTGCAACGCTTCCATTTAGTTTCAAAAAATTATTGTTCACATAGTTTCTATTTACAGCTGAATAACCAAATCTTGGGTTATCTGGTATGCCAAATAGATCATTTCTATTCATGCTGACAGGTGCATAAATTACACCACCAGTGTTTATATTAAGGAAATCAGCTGTTTTATTATCAACATACCCCTTTGTGGCTGTATCATTGTTTGCTGTTGGCGCTGCTACATTAGTCAATTTGTTACCTCCAAGATTCAAATCAGAAGTCATCGCAACACTTCCATCTTTTTTCACAAAGTTATTATTGAGATATGTTGTACTCACTTTACCTCTTGTACCATCATCAACGTATTTTTTATTTGCGCAGTCTTGTGGAAGTATAGGGCTTGCAACATTGACTATTCTAAAAAAACTCATTTTAAGCTCACGATCAAATACAATTCTTCCTTCTTCTATTTCAAAAGCTGGGTCGTGAATATGTGATAAAATGATATTAGAAAATCCATAAACACCATAAACTATGACGTAATGTTTTTTATTATTTTGTAAATATGGTGAAATCAACAATAACTCCATTGATGTGGAACCATGACTTGTTTTTTCAAGGAAGAATATTCTTTTGAGATAACCATCAACAAGATGAGTCTTTGGAAATGCTCTTTTTATTGAATCCTTTCTTTCAATTAAATTAGATGATAGATTGTCGTCATCGACTGTTGCATTATTTGGGCTACCATCAGTATAAAACTCAACAACTAAAGTGTACTTTGAAACTTCCAATTGTGTCAGATCAAAACGAAGAACAGTTGTAAGACCAGCAGTAGGAATAACAAAAGACAAGGCTATTTTATTAAATGAGTAAGGGCTTTTGTCAAAATCTTCCAATTGCAGATTATTCGCATTTCTAAGAATAGTTGTTTTTGATGTATCTTCAAGAAGAAATTTGAATGGATTAACACGTGTTCCTTCAATTGATAAAACAGCATCATTAACATATCCCAAGTTAGCAGAATCATAATGATTTACTGGATCACCAACATCTGTCAAACGTTTATTTTCAATGTCATAATTACCATCTTGTGTTAATCTAAATCCATCACCTTTGGGACCAACAGCTCCAGTAGCTCCTTGTGGACCAATTGCACCTGTATTACCTTTTGGACCTCTATCACCTTTTTCACCTTTGGGACCAACTGGACCAGCTGGGCCTCTTTCACCAGTACCAGTTTCTGTTTTATCTTGATTTATTTGAGCATTAAAAACTCCCATTATATCATCTTGTTAGATTAATTTTTCGATTCTTTCTGTTTTTGGATTCTCCTGTTTTTCAACATTTTGGAAATTATTGATTGCCATATAATATTAGATTAGATTAAACAGCACCATAAAAATTTCTCTTGATTGTCTTCATCGGCTTGTCAACATAACAGAAGGAATATGGTTTCTTGGTTGCTTCAATGTATTTCTTCTTGTCGATTCCAAGCTCCTGTGCAATCAAGTTCCTTTCTCTTGAGGATGGGAAATCATAAAGGCAGAAGTGACTGCAATTCAATCTGATTGATTTTGGACAGCCATAGAATGATTGTGTGAGATATATGACTGAACAGTTCTTGTGTCTCCCCTGAATGAAATAGCTTATGATTTGATCTTGTTTTTTATCAGTGACAAAATCATCAAAAACAACCAATCGCTGCAAATCTGTGTTTTTTATTTGTTCAACTGGCAATATCTCTTCTTGACTGCAAACCAAGGCAGGATATCCAATGTGACTGCTTATTTCATCCATTACTTTCCGAAGATATTGATATTTGTCTTGATCCAAATTTTTTGCATAAAGATGTATCTGATCATAATAAACCAACGGTTCCATAATCAGATGCATGAACAATGTTGTCTTTCCAGATCCAGAATTACCAGCCAATAACATTCTAAATGTATCTTTTGGCATATACGGATACAACTGTCTGAATGAATTCTTTAAACCCTGAATATCATAATTAGGGATTTCCATATGTAAATAGTTTAGATTAGTCTAACACAATTGTATATGGATATAGAACGAATGAAAAGGCTTCTTAAAAGTGGAATTGAAGCTGGAAACAAAACTGGAGAAGTTCGTGATGTTATCAAGACTTATGAATACAGAAAACAGGATGCTTATGATACAACATCAGAATTACTGAAACCCTCTATTGATGTCCAGAAGAGTGTGAAAAAAAGTGTCGACGAAAAACAGGATGAAGTTATTAAACAGTTGAAAAAGAATCAAAAAGCCTTGACATCTGGTTTTGAAGATCTTATGCTGATGAACACGTTACCTGAATCAGTACCAATGAAAACAACATTACCAATTGATTACAAACCTAAAATGATGACTGAAACAGAAGCACCATATAAGTCGAATCTTGATAAAGGTTTTTCACTTGAGGATATTCAAACATTGATGAAATATAATTTAGCTCCTCCATCACAGATATTTAAATCATATATTGATGGAACAATCGATATTAATGAGTATAACAGAAATATTGGTGAAATAACCAAAGATATTGGAAGAAAAAAAGCTCATCTATCAACAACCAAAACAAATAGGGATAAAAATAAAGAAAAGATATATCAATTGACTCAAGAGATCAAATTATTGCAAAAGTACCGAAAAAGAATTGACACCGTTGAGGAAGGTGCACAAACTATTGGTTCAGGCATGGGAAGAAGAGGTGCAATGGGTTCAAGGGATGCATTTTTGGGTGACATGCTTTCAAGACTACAGTTACTTGGTGGATCTATTTCAGCCGGCAACAACAGCAGAAATGTTCAAAATGAATTCACAAATATATTGCATACATTGAACAGACTGGGAATCCTGAAAACCGGTGAGCTAAATAAAATAATGATGAAATATCTAATGTAAAAGTATATGACAGAAATTTCATTACGATTCAACAGTAAAAACAGAGACAAAATTGGTGTCAGCAAGAGTCATGATTTTGAAAAAAGATTCAATTCACCTCTTAAATTAACGAATGATTTAAAATATGAAATGGCTGTGAATGTCATCAATATGACATACAGTTGGTACAATATCAGAGATATTTTTGGGAATAATCAAATGAAATACAGCTATGACAAAGGTGTAAACTGGGAAACAATAACATTCGTTAACGGGATGTATTCATACGACGATATCAATAGTTACATTCATGAGTATATGAGAAAAAACAGCCATGTACTGAATCCATCTGAAACAGACAAATCAAAATTCCTGTATGGTATTAACATGTATTTCGTTTTGTCAACATATCGCATTTTGATTGAACTTGATGAAAACTATAGAGTGGATCTGAGAAATCTTGATTTCAGAAAACTTATCGGTTTCGATTCAAAATTAGTTCCAGCCACAGAATATGGAACAAATCTACCTGATATTACAAGAGGAGTAGATGAAATTTATATCAATTGTGATTTGGTGACAGATAGCATTGTTGATGGAAATAGCACAAATACAATCGCTGTTATTCCTGTCACAGATCTCGTTAGAAGTTTACCTTTCACTTACAAACCTCGTTTTCTTTCATGGAATCCAGTCTCAACACATTATATCAGCTCAATACGCTTTTATGTCACAGACTCTTCTGGAGCTCCAGTCGATTTGAATGGGATAGATTGGTATATTGAGTTATTCTTGAGAGAGACAGAATTATAAAACCTAATAGTATATGAAACGGTTTGAGTTTAAAAAATATGAACAACATGGTGAAGGTATTGTGACTGATATGATCAAAACAGCTGGAAAAAAAGCAGCCACAACAATTGGTGAACATGCAGGCAAAAAAGCTGGTGACAAAATCATAGAACTTTTGAAAAAGAGAAAGAGTGGAACTGAGAGTGTGAGCCAGACTGGGGGTTTAATCAAAAGAAAGAGAGGTCGACCTCGTAAAATAAAATAACTTTTATCTAACACAATAATATATGTCAAACTATCGTGACTCAAAATATATCGAAAGATATGAAGATATAGTGTTCGAACTAGAGACAGCACTTAATACTGTGGTAGCAGATGGTCATCATCAGAAGAAAACAGGTTACCGTTTCGTTGTTGATAACAGTGGAGAGACTACACCATTTGACTGGTATAATGCCCGTTTTAATGTCGATTTCATTGTAAAGAAGCTTGCAGATGGAGCTGACATTGCTGCAGGAGATCGAAATGGTATTGTTAATTCAGTTCACGCTCTTATTAACACCATTAATGTAAAAATGAATGGTCTTGATGTTTATGAGTGCAGAGATGCCAACCAAGCCACAAATATTAAGTCATTGCTTGAGTATTCACAGGGTTATGCTGTAAGTCAGGGAACCAATGAGTTCTTCTATCTTGACGACAAAAGACAAGCTGATGATAGAGTTGCCCAGGTGGCTACTTATAACAAAGGTTTCGCAGCTCGCAAAGCACTGTTGAATGGTGCAGCCGGTAAAGTAAATGCAGAGATAGCATTGAACAGATACGGTTTTTTCAAGAGCTTTTGGGATGAACTCATGCCTAACTCAAAAGTAGAGGTGAGATTGACACTTGAGAGTGATGACAATTTGATTTGGCAAGCTGCTGATGATTGCCGTGTGGTACTAACTAAATTCCAGCTAATAGTTCCTCGTATTATTTTTAATTCTACGGGAAAGTCCTTATACATGAGCAAGTATCTTGACAACAGAAAGTGGACTTACATGAGAGAACTGGTTGAGAAAGGCGATTCAACAAGACAACAGACTGCCAATTTCCGTATTTCCACAGCAATAAACAAACCCAGACATGTCTTTGTATTCATCATCAATGATGAAAGTGATGCATTACAGACAGCCAATAAATTCTTATACAACACATTCTCAGTTGCAAATAACCGAACTTTGACTGATTGTTATCTTGAAGTTGGCAACGGAAATGATTATCCAGAGCTTCGTTATAAACCATCAACAGAACCAACAAGAGTATTTAGAGATGTTTTGAAATATGTTCAAGCTGTAAACGATTTCAGTGAAAGTACCCTTCTTAACAGGAGCAATTTCGGTACAATATTCCCTTTCATTTATTTCGATCTGACAAAACAGAAACAGGATATTAAAGATGGAATGACAAAACTGACTTTCAAATACACTTTGAGTGCTACAACAAATGCTGATTACAGTGTGTATGCACTGGTCCTCTATGAGCAGGATATTGAGATGAGAAAGACTGATGGAAAATTAATTCTTAGATCAATGTAAATTAAATAAATTAAATAAATAAATTAAATAAATTAAATTAAATAAATAAATTAAATAAATTGAATAATTAAATTAAATGATTGTTTGTATTAAATACAATTTAGTATAAACATATATTATATGACTACTTATCATCCTCATGGAGTAAGACTTTCAAACAGTCAGAAGCAAAGGCTTGCAAAAGCTATACAAACAAATTCACCGGTAACATTGAGACTCGCACATGGAGATCTCACTGGAGGTGATCAAATGATGTTGACAAAAACACAGATAAAAAAATTAGCCAAATCACAGAGAAATGGAACAGGTGCTGATGTAAAGATATCCAAAGCACAGATCAGAAAATCAGTCCAAGAAGGAGGTTCTCTTTGGTCCAGTCTTTTTTCACTTGGAACAAGACTATTGCCTTATGCAGGTAAAGCAGTAGCTAAAGCGGCTCCAGCATTGGCTACAGGTGCTCTTTCTTCATTAGCAAGTCTCGGCATTGATAAACTATTTGGAAAGAAACAAAAAGGAGGATTTCTTATTCCTAATGCCAATTTATCCCAATTATTTAATGTAGGAAATTTATTGAATACGAGACAGATGGCTGATGTTATCCAAAAAATGCAGTATGGTGGAGACGTTGTTATAAAACCAACAAAAGCGCAGACTGGAAAGGGTATTGGAACAATACTCGCCAGCATTGGAATTCCTTTGGCTATAGAAGCAATCAGAAAATTAACTGGAAAAGGTTTGCATGTTGAAAGCAGCCGTCCAAGACGGTCAATACCTGTTCATGTTCCAGATAACATTGTACCCAGAAAGAAAGGTGGGAAACATGCTATGATTCCATGGCAATCTCCTCCTGTTTTTGGTACATGGAATAACCCAATCGGTTATGGAATGAAAAAAAAAACCAAAGGAAAAGGACTTCTACTAGGCAAAAACAGTCCATTCAATTCAATCCCCATACTAGGAACCATTTTGTAAATAAACCATTATCCAACTTTGATTTAATCAATTGGGTTAAACAACTTGGAATAAAACATTTTAGAGGAGTATTTTCAAGAGACAATCTGCCGAGACAAATAAAAAACAATGAATGTGGGATAGTCAATCTTGATTCCAAAATTGGACCTGGTACTCATTGGGTTTGTTATAGGAATTTCAAAAATGATAAATACTGTGAATACTTCGACTCTTTCGGTTTAATGATGCCAACAGAAGTACAGAAATACATGGCTACAAGTGGAAAACAACTTGAATACTCTGGAGATGAGATACAAGAAAGAGATTCAGTCTTGTGTGGATATTGGTGTTTGTACTATCTTCTCGAGAGACAAAATGGGAGATCCATTCTTAATACAATACATAATGCTGAATTTGATCCAACAGACACAAGAGTCAATCACAGATTCATCATAGACTACTTCAAAAATATCTAACTTAATGGTATAATGGTAAAATCATATTGTGTGAAACAGAAGAAGCAGACTGAGTGTGTACCAGGAAGCGAAACATACCAAAAGACTAAAAATGGAAGAACCATGATGAAATGCAAGTGTGCTGAGTGTGGGATCACAAAGACTAAGTTTGTCAAAGGGAAGGGAAACTGATTAGCCCGTCTGAAGGGGCGGGCATACTAGATTCGGCAGCAGATATGGCGCTAACAGGATTCTTAGAACATGGAGTCCCTTATTTAGCAAAGAAAGGTGTAGAAATGGGAAGATATTATGCTTCTGAAGCAATGAGAAATCCAAAGCTTCAAAACAAATTAATTGACAAAGGACTTTCCCTCGCAAAAACCTGCAATCACAAAGGTTGGGTCAGAAGCTTTGAAACAACTCTCAACAAAAGTGAGACCAAATATTCGTTACAAAACAGATATCAAAGGATTAGATTATGGCGGTGCTATTGACATTCATAAGGTAATTGGCAAGCTTCCTAAACCAAAAAGTGGATGGACACCCGGAAAGTATAAATACATGGGACCTTATAATCCCCTCGATAAACAGTTAGAGTATGATAAAAACACAGGTGAGGTCTTGAAATGGAATGTACAACCTTACAATAAGGTGGATGAAATAGCAGCTTACCACGATATTTGTTATGATATGAAAAAAGACAAAGGTGAATGTGATAGAACAATGGTCGAGTCACTAGATCAAATACCATATGGTGAGATGCCAAAATGGGGTCAAACAGCCAGATTCTTAATCGACAAAAAACAGAAACTTGGTCTTGGTGTTTCAAAAAACGGAAAAAGCCGTCGAGTGAAGAAAACTGGCAAGAAAAACTAGCTGATGAATTACATGCACCCATAAAACGAAATTTCACTCGGCGGCGTGTGATTGTAAATAAAATTGATGAAATATGGGCAAGTGATCTAGTTGAAATGCAACAGTTCAGTAAATGGAATAAAGGTTATCGATATCTTCTTATGGTTATTGATGTCTTCAGCAAATATGGTTGGATTGTCCCATTGAAGGATAAGAAAGGTGAATCTGTCACTGAAGCATTCAAATCAATATTCAAGGAAGGCAGAAAACCACAGTATTTATGGGTCGATAAGGGAAAAGAGTTTTACAACAAACACTTGAAGGACTTGCTAGAGAAACATAGTGTACAGATGTACTCAACTGAGAATGAAGAGAAATCATCAGTAGTTGAGAGATGGAATAGGACAATTAAATCCAAAATGTGGAAGCAGTTCACTGTTCAAGGTAATACACAGTATTTAGACATGTTACCAAAATTAGTGAAACAGTATAATAATACCAAACATTCAAGCACAAAGATGACACCCGTTGAAGCATCTGATAAGAGGAACGAAGGAACTGTTTACTTCAATTTGTATGGCGATATGAAAACATTAAAACAGAAACCAAAATTTAAAATAGGTGACAAGGTCCGAATATCCAAGTATAAACGGAATGTGTTCGACAAGGGCTATACACCAAATTGGACTGAAGAAGTATTTACAGTTGATAAGATCCAATACACTAATCCAGTCACTTACAAACTAAAAGATCTCAACGATGAAGAAATACAAGGGAGTTTTTATGAAGCTGAATTATTAAAAGCCAGACAGGATGTATTCCGTATTGATAAAGTCATTCGCAGAGATTACAAGAAGAAACAAGCTTTAGTGAAGTGGAAGGGTTACAGTGACGAATTTAACAGTTGGATCCCGTTCAAGGATTTAAAAGACATATTATAAAGAGAAAATTATCTAACGTATATGTGAGTAGACCCTACAGTATATCTGTTGTTTGCTATTATATGTAGCCAAGAATATTATTATTCCTGACTATATTTAAACACAGGTCGAAAATGAATTAAAAAATAAATTAATATAATATAATATACAAATGCAAAAATATTCCTACGATAACAAAGAATTAGATGTGTCAATAGACTGTTATATTGATGATAAAAATAAAATATGGTTCAGAGGAAGAGACATTGCTAAAATTCTTGACTATAAAAATCCACAAAGAGCAATCAGAGATTATGTTGTATCGGATGATAAAATCTTAAGAGACCATAAAATCAGCATAAATTCACGAGGGACAAAAATGGTCCCTCGTGCTGAGGCCACTGATTCACGGGGGACAAAAATGGTCCCTCGTGCTGAGACCCCCGAAAAAACTTTCAAATGTTTTTTTATAAATGAATCTGGACTTTATTCACTAATACTGTCCTCTAAAAAACAGGAAGCAGTAAAATTCAAACATTGGGTTACATCGAAAGTATTACCATCAATCAGGAAACAGGGATATTACAAACAGTTCAATGATAGAAGTAATAACATGCTGATGATTGAAAGTGAAAATGATCTGCACTGCAAGATTGTATCATTCATCAGAAAAAAATATGAAGATGCTTTAATGATTGTTGGTCTAGGTGAAAATCAAATAAGCTCAAATATGAGAATCAGAAGTTATAACAAAGGATATATGGCTGGTCAGTGTGATTTAATGCTGTTGAATCCCACTAGAAAATACAATGCTCTATGTCTTGAATTCAAAAGTCCAACTGGTGTGTATCAAGTGTCAGATAAACAAAAAAGTATGAAGCAAATGTATGAGAAAAATAAGTGTAAGTACATCATGAGCAATTGTTTCGAAGACTTGATTCATGAAATAACTAAACACTTAGAAGAAAGCAAATTATACTTATCACGAAGGAAAGATTTAAAAGAAAATTAAATTGATATAAAAATAAAAATATATAGATTATATATGGAGAATCAAAATGTTAAGAGAGGTCGGGGAAGGCCTAGAGTTCTCAGTGATGAGGAAAGAAAAAAACACAAGACTACCTATATGCTAAATAAAGAATGGTACTGTAACATATGTAAGACAGGACGTAACTACACAATGGCAGGAAAATCTTGTCATATTAAAACAAAAAAACATCAAAAAAATATTCTTCAATAATTACAATTCAAAAGGATCCAGTAATTGGATCAATTGAATTCTCAACCATATTTAAACGCAGACGGAAATGTTTTAAAGAAATAATAACTATAGATACATTATAAATGAAAAAAATTATCGAAACTAGTAGTAATATGGACAAGAAAAGTCTCCAAAAATTGAGCAATCCAAGCTAATCGAATTGCTGTTGAAGCAGCAGAAAAAGCCTAAAGTTATTATAGTTGATGACACAAAACCAGTACCTAAACCAAGAACAAGACCAATTCCCGCCCCAAGGACGAAAAGACCAACTGTGAAAGAATTGATTGATTATTTTGAGAGGAAAAGATTACCAGCTCCACCAAAAGAATGGTTGGAAGAAATAGAGCAATTGAAAAAGAGACCGATCCCAGCCCCAGAACCAAACAGCAGAGACCAACACCTACACCCAGGACTAAGATAGAGCAAACAGAGAAAGCTCTGAAGGGCTTCACAAAATCTTTTGAAATCGGTATAAAAAATAACAAAGACCCGCTTGCGCAACTGCAAAACACAAGAAAGGCTGTTGCATATAATATTATAAAATTGTTGAATGAAATGAAAGGACTGAAATTCGTTGAAACGCTTAAGGTAATATTTGCAAAAATGACTGACGGAGAAATAGAATACAAAACCGCATATTTCAACAGTGTAGCTCAAACAATTGTGAATAATCTGGAAGTAACTGAATCACTACAGTTGTCAAAAGACCAAATAATGAATAAGATTGCAGTTTGGGTATCTGAAGGTTCAGGTTGGACTGTTGATTCAGTTGATAGTCATTATCTTAATGTTGTGAAATATGCGCCAATGAAGGGCTCCTCATACATTAAACTACCGAATGAACTCAGAAACAGTGCAAAGGGTTTAATTAACTTGAAAAATGAGGATAATGAATGCTTCCGATGGTGTCACATCAGACACCTGAACCCACAAGAGAAATACCCACAGAGGATTAAAAAAGTTGACAAAAAATACATTGAAAAATTGGATTATACAGGGATTGAATTCCCAGTTGCAACCAAGCATTACAACAAGATAGAGAAACAAAATGAGATCAACATCAATGTTTTTGGTTATGAGAATAGACAGCCATATCCAATTTTTGTTTCAAAAGAGAAATATACAGACTGCTTGAATCTGCTTCTAATAACTGAAAATGAAAACAAGCATTATGTGCTGATCAAAGATTTCAATAAGTTTATGTACAATCAAACAAAGCACAAAGAAAGAAAACATTTTTGTATGCACTGTCTTCAATGCTTCAGCTCTGAAAGGGTGTTGAATAATCACAAGGACAACTGCATGCAAGTAAATGGCACACAGGCAATAAAAATGCCAAACAAAGATAACAACATACTGAAATTCAACAACTTTCATAAACAACAGCGGGTACCATTTGTTATATATGCTGACTTTGAGGCCATCACTGAAAAATACATGGTTGTCAACCCAACAGTGATAAATCATATACTGAAGCCTATCAGAAGCATACTGACTGTGGCTACGGCTATAAAGTTGTTTGTTGCTATGACGATAAATACAGCAAACCAGCAGCAATATACAGGGGTGAAAAGGCTGTGTACAAATTTATGGAAGCTATGCTGAGGAGGTCAAATATTGCAAGAATGTTGTGAAAAAAAATTTTAACAAACCATTGAAAATGACTAAAGATGATGAAGAGAAATTCCGAAAAGCCAAAGTTTGTCACATCTGTGATAAGAAATACACTGAAAAGATATCCGAGTCCGAGATCATTGTCACATCACTGGTAAATACAGAGGGTTCTGCTCACCAAGATTGTAATCTGAAACTCAGAGTGAACCCAGAAGAAATAAAAATACCAGTCATATTTCACAATCTAAGAGGCTATGATAGTCATTTTATTATGCAGGAGATTGGAGCTATTGTTAAGAAGCACACTTACAAAAACAAGAAAGGTGAAGACTGTCAAATGAATATCAATGCTATCCCAAATAACATGGAGAAGTATATGGCTTTCATGCTTGGCAACCACTTGACCTTCATTGATAGTTTCCAGTTCATGAGCTCCAGTTTGGAAAAACTTGTAGGCAATCTACCTAGAGAAGCCTTAAAATACACCTCACAAGAGTTTAAGGGAAAGGATCTTAATCTGATGGCACAGAAAGGTGTTTATCCTTACGACTACATGGACAGTTTCGATCAATTCAATCAGAAGCTGCCATCAAAAATGAATTCTATAGCATACTGAGTGATGAGCATATATCAGATGAAGACTATACACATGCTCAGACAGTGTGGGAAACATTCTCTTTGAAAAACATGGGTGATTATCATGACCTGTACCTTAAAAACAGATGTACTCCTACTGGCTGATGTATTTGAAAACTTCAGAAAAACATGCCTTGAGTACTATAAACTGGACCCGTGTCACTATTTCACATCTCCCGGTTTATCTTGGGACGCCATGCTAAAAATGACTGACATAAAATTAGAATTGATGACAGACATTGATATGTTCCAGTTCATTGAAAGGGTATGCTGGAGGAATCAGCTATATTAGCCAACCGTTACGGTAAAGCAAATTAATAAATACATGAAAGAGTTATGACGAGAAGGCGCCCTCAACGTACATCGTGTATCTTGATGCTAATAATTTGTATGGTTGGGCTATGAGTCAATATTTACCAACCGGTGGTTTCAAATGGTTGACACAAAAACAGATCAATAATTTAGACCTGGCTGTCTATAAAAAGACAGCAACAAAGGTTTGATTCTTGAAGTTGACATGAAATATCCTGAAGAATTGCATGATCTTCACAATGACTATCCACTGGACCGGAAAAGGTCAAAGTGACTGGGGACATGCTATCAGATTATTGTAAAAACATAGCGAAGAAATATAAAATATCAACTGGTCTGGTACATAAACTGATACCAACATTAAGCAACAGAAAAATACGTGCTCCATTACAGGAACCTCCAATTATATACTGATCTCGGTTTGAAAATAACTAAAATCCATCGAGTGTTAGAATTCAATCAGTCCGCGTGGCTTAGGCAATATATTGATTTCAATACTGAAAAACGTAAGAATGCTAAAAATGCTTTTGAGAAAGACTTTTTCAAGCTGATGAATAACAGTGTATTTGGCAAAACGATGGAAAACCTAAGAAAGCGAGTAGACGTCAGATTGGTGACTGATGAGGAGAAGCTATTGAAATTAGCCAGTAAACCGACATATGTTAGCAGTAAAATCTTCGATCAAAATCTAGTAGCTGTTCATAAGATAAAAGAAACACTCACCCTGAACAGGCCGGCATATGTGGGTATGTGTATTCTAGACCTTAGCAAGACACTGATGTACGATTTCCATTACAACTACATCAAGAGAAATATGGAGATGAAGCAAAATTATTATTCACAGACACAGACTCACTGACATATGAAATTGGAACCCATGACATCTATAGAAATTTCTGGAAGGATAAAATAAATTTGACAACAGTGAATATCCTGAAAGCTCGCCATTCTCCGATAAGACCAATAAAAAAGAAATCGGTAAGATGAAAGATGAGACTGCTGGAGTCCCAATATGTGAATTCATAGGACTGAGATCGAAGATGTATAGCTATATTAAAGATGATCAGAAAGGAGGGAAGACAGCAAAAGGTATTAGGAAGAATATTATTAAGAATGACATTAAACATGAAAATTATAAAGAGACACTATTTGATAATAAACAGATGCATCATAGAATGAAAACAATCAGAAGTCAGAACCATCAACTTGGAAGTTATGAGATAAATAAAGTATCACTCAGCTGCTTTGACGACAAGCGCTATATTCATGATAATGGCGTGACAAGCTTTGCTTATGGACATTTTAAAATCTAGCTGTTGACGTCACGCCATATGATTTTTGTGAGTTTTAAAATACTGCCTCTTTGGGGGGTTTCCCTTTCGAATGAGTCATCAAACTACGTCAGATTTTTCGCTTTTACACATGCGTATTATTTTTTATCTTTGTAAATTTCATTTATGTACCAAAGCATAAAAATGAAATACAAACGAATATATAAGGGTTGTTTCACACAGATAAAGCGTGGCTTGTATACAGAGTATACTAACGATTGGAAAAAGCGGGGGCCTTTCGTTAGCGAAATGTATACAAGCCACCCCATGGAATAATGAAAAACCCCCGCCGTTATTCCATGGGTTGAAAAAATAAAAATGAAAAATAAAAAAAAATGAAAAATAAAAAAATGAAAATAAAAAAATGAAAAATAAATAATCACCCTTAGATGGTGTCGGATTGTTGGGTAGAGCTATAGTGAAAGCTTAGGCTTTGACAGAAGTGCCGGTTCAATCTCAAGCCGGAGGGTGAAAAAAACAAATAAACAAATAATTGGCCCCAAGAGGGTCTGATAGGGCCAGAGCGGAGTGGAGGTGGGAAAGACATAAATGATAGTGCTCTGGTGGTGTGGAGGTGGGAATTCAAAAAAACAAAACAAAAAACTCTCATGAGGGACGGGTGTGATTCAAATTCCAAATTAAGTCCCTCATGAGAGGTTCTGGTGGCCACCAGTTTTGCTATTTTTTTTCTGCAGCTTAGGCGATGACTCATTCCCTGTTTTCCGAGAATGTCACGCTTGGTGATTTTTCCGAGAATGTCACGCATTTTAATAAACTATAGATGAAGTGTGCTGACCTTGGTTCCATCAGATTGAACAACTATAGATTCCATCACATTAAATAACTATATATTCCGTCAAATTAAATAACTATATATTCCATCAAATTAAATAACTATATATTCCATCAATTAAATAACTATATATTCCATCAAATTAAATAACTATATATTCCAGAATACGAGATCAGAAGGCAGTAGTAGTTTGGGAAAACGAGATCAAATGATTTCGTACCCCCAACACTATACTA
>JAEMWC010000921.1:0-80000 GCA_016490735.1 Pachyseris speciosa
ACCTCGTTCCTTGGATCTCTCCTCTTCCCGCACGTGGGAACGAGGTGATGTTACGTTATTGTCGCGAACAGTTAAGAGACTAAAATAATTCTAGCACAGACTAAAATAATTTTAGCACAACTCGAACAATAAGTGGGGGTGTGGTGCAAGTGTGTTGTTAAACTTAGACCACCCCGGTTGATCGAGAACAACATTGGCGAAACTTTGGTGAAAGACGAAACATTGTTTTTTTCTTTCATTTTTTACGGAAATCCGAATGTCTGTCATGTGAGGTAGTCACATAACATAACATAACATAACATAACATAACATAACATAACATAAACCTTTATTTAAACACGATAAGATTTAAAGCTTACAAGCTTATGGATCGTTTATGCTAACTACGTCACAATGAAATATGGCGAAAGTTTGAGATAGCATCCTTTCAGGAGAGGGGGAAGGGGGGGGTACTCCCACGTATGGGCTTTTATGGCATGTGTATTGGTTTTTAGTTTCTCAATCCTTAAATAGGGTATCATATTTGCCCATGTTGGCATAGTGTTCCCGGTTTGATCTTTAGATAGGGTACCTAAATTGTATCAGCTAAAGCAGCAGTGCGTAAATATCCAGCTAAACGAAAATTTTTCTGTTTTTCCGTGACGGTTAGCCGTCGTTTTCGATCGTCCCCCATTACCCCAGGAACACCGACAGTTTCCCGGCTTTTGTTTCACGCCGGTTCTTTCCGGTAAAAGGGGGGGGGGGGGGGAGGTTGTGCCTCCATATAGCTTTCAAAATGAGCGAACGTGACCTGTCAAACCGCAAGCTTTCTGATGACCTTTGAGCTGAGTCAGGTCAGGGCTCAGTTGCTTCGGTATTCTTCTTCTTAAATTTTTTACAGCAAAATTATACATTACGCATTGTGAATTTAACGTTCAACGACACTGCACCTTCCCTTTAAATTGAGTTAGTACATTCCCTTCGCGAACTCATTATTCAAATGGCTTTCTTTCTCTCGGTTGGTTAACAAAGAGCGATTCTGTTGAAGAGGGCTGACTTACTAACGTTTCAGCTTAAATGGCATTTCACGCCTTTACATTTCCGAGTAATCTGTGTTTGATATGAAACTCAACATACCTTTCAATCATTTTGTCCGCAATTCAAGGGACATGACATTTTGGCGAAGTCACATTTGTCCGCAACGTGGTCACACTGGTCTTTCCTTGGAAATTTGTTTCCACATTCGCACACAATTTCCACCATGGTACATGCCTTCTCGTGTACAGCTTGATCTTGGCGTTTGAAATTCACGCCACACAAATGGCATTGGACCTCCACATGTGGACACTTCTTAATGTGCTCGGCGGAGGAGTCCGAGCTGAATCGATCCTTGCAAGCGAGGCACTCTCCCTGGAAGGTTGAGAGTACCTTACAAACGAAGATGTTCCTACAGAAATTGTCCACTTGCTGGCGACACATTGCACAGGTCAGCTGGCCAGTGGTTTTCTTAAATTGTGCAACACAGAAGCCACAAAAACTGTGGCCGCATGGAGTGGCCATGTGCGCTTCCAGGATAGGCTTCGTACTACAAAATAAAAACAAAATAGGTCGATAAGAAAGCGATCAAATACAATCTGTGTGTGCTTTTCTAGAAAAGAACCACTATAAACAATACGCAAATTCTCCACTTTCTTATAAACAGAGGCTTTCTTAGCAGCTGCAGCTTTGGTTGTACATAAATGGTGAAATGGTGAGCAAATACTCAACGTCTTACCAAACATCACATAGGAATTCCCTTGGAAGGTCGTCGCTGTACGTTACATGGTCGAACACGGAGCGCGTTGATGACGAAGGAAAGCTCATCGCGTCGATTTCTCTTACGAGCTAGATCGACGAAGGAGTCGAGGGAAGAAGACACGTGGACGAGCAATATCTTGCTGCAATGTGACATCTGATATGTCCTTAATAATTTACTAGATTGTACAATAGGACCACTGTTAATTCTGCTTTGCGGTTGCTAATTATTACAGAGCACCCAAACGCATTTCCCAGTTGAATTATGACAATAACAAAAACACAGAGTCCGATTAGTTCCTTATTTTCCAAATTTTTGATTTAAACATTGTGTCGTCTTTTTTAAATGTTTCAGTTCCTTATTTATGTTTCAGGGGAGAGGGGGGCAGATAGAATCAAGCCTAAGACGTAACATAAGCGCGCGATAAAGTCTCCCCGCGTTTTGAGAGCAAACGCTGGTCATGTCCTTTCTCCTATGCAGAGGTTGGCTGATACGTATTCGAGATACCGCTGCATAAAGTGTCTCATTTCGAAAGGTTCACTTGAGCCCCTACGGAGGCCTAGGAGAGAGGGTTTTCTCAATTATTCCCCTGTTTTCTAGCCTCCCACGCAGTCAACTGCGTGGTAGGCTAACTGTTGTAATTCTCCTCTCGCGCGTGGCATTTCACCACGGGATGCAAATATAGCCCGTCCGAGCCTGTTTCTCTCCATTCTCTTTCCCAAAGAAACATATGATTCTACATGTTGCTGAAATTGTAAAATTTACTAACTTGCGGTAAAATCGGGTCCAATTTCGACTTTTTACTTTATACCACCATGGGAAAAGTAATCTTTAATAAAATGGTAACCGGGAATGGTAACATACGGGTACAAGGTCAAAATGGAGAATTGCAGATTTTCACAATTTTAGATCAATTATTATTATTATTATTATTATTATTATTATTATATTATTATTATTATTATTATTATTATTTATGCTCCAATTTTTCCCCAAATAGCAGAACCAGTAATCAGAATGAAATATGTGCTGTGCTCTGTTCGCATTGGCAATACAAACAACATGATGGAGAAAAAATGGCTATGTGAAATTCAACACATAGCCGGTTTATTAAAATTTAAATACCCAATACAAATATAATCACAAAAATTACATTTGAATATGTATTTCCTGCGAAGGTGAGGACAATCAACCGCTTGAAAAAATTAATACACCATACAACAAAAGAGAGGCAGGAATGGGGAGAAGGAGGGTCGATGAAAAACTCTTTTGTGTCAACGTAACAAGGAACGCGACAGCCATTATACGACAATACAAAATTACGACATTAGTTGCAGACGCCATGTTGATTCAAGACCTCGATTCCTACTTCCCAACCTCTCTCTACGTTCAAAGTAACTATTAAATGATAATGGTTAAATTGTCGGTTAATAGAGCTTTTACGGTATGTACTAACGAAAGAAAATAATACACTCTTTTTTTATAAGAATACATTTATAAGATTATCGAGGCTGAATTTTTCAGAATATTTTAAGATAGCCTGGGGGTTCCGAAGCCATGTACAGGAGTACTCAAACTGCCTTCCACATTCCGAGACCTGTCCGGTGATTCATATGTATACCTCTGTGGACCTGAGGATCTTCAACTCTTCAAGTCCCTTCTGTTTTATGGATCTGAGACCTGGAGACTGACTAGGATGATCATCGCCAAAATCCAGGCCTTCAATCGCAGGCCCCAATACATCCTTGGATTCTGGTTACCAAGGCTGATATCAAATGAAGATCTGTAACAGTCTTCCAATCAACAAAAGAATTGAAGACAATGTCAGGAGAAGGAAATGCCAGGTGGATTGAATATAACTTGAGAAAACTTGCAAATAATACCACTCACCATCCCTGCAGAAGAAGAGAAGAGCAGACATAAGAAATTATGACGAAGAACAGTGCAGAGGGAACACTGAAGAGAACGAACAGGAGGTTACCGGGATGTCATTTCTTAAAAGTGAAACTCACAACGCAAAATCGATTCCACCGGAACGTTGCAGTGAAGACCCAACGCTCCGGTCTGAGCAAAGAGGATTAAGCAAATTGAAAAAGCCATTATGCGTTTTATACAGTATTGTTAGCCTATTTCGCTTCCTTCTTAGTTCCTTGGTGTCTCATTTGAGTTTCTCCCCTCTGGACCATTTCCACCTAGTCTTGTCAATGTTTCCTGGTTGTAGGCGTCTCAAACTATGGCTGCATACTCTACCACAGGGTATGCAGAACAAACTCTTCAATACTGAAACCAAACTCTTTTACGTCGGAATACATATCACAATGTATTAAGAATGGAGCCCTTCCAACATTGTTGACAACAATTGAAGAAATAAACGCGATTATTCAAATTAGAGTTTAATTTTCCGTATGCAAGATTTTGAGCAAATTTCTTTGGCCAGTGCATGCTAATCGATAATTTCTCGATTCCTATGAAGTTAGGAGGCACCATCCTATGATGGGCGTGAGACATCTAGTTGTCAACAACACTGCTTAAAACATATCTTAGGAAGGTCGTGACTTTTCTGTTAAGTTGTATCTTAGTAAGTTCATGAATCCGGCCCCTTTCTATTGAATGATTCAAAATTATTGACAGCCGCGATACGAAGGTAATTAGGCTTTGGCCGCCTTTGGACATTTACAGAGACTGACGATTTTCGGGGCAACTTAATTAAATTGTAAACAACTTATAGGAAATAAAAAACTGGAAAGCTATTTAAACCTTGTTTCATTTCTTCAACGGCCATAGAAAACATTTCAGAATGTGCGAATTTAACGCTTTGCTATTAGTTGGACTACCTGTGGTTTGAGGTTAGCGGTTTGCAAATAAGACCAAATCGAAAGTCGAAAGTTCAGAGGAAGAAATTCCCAACTTTGACAACTCATTTTTAAATGCAAACGACCCTATCAGAGACACAAAACAGCTTGGAGCAGATCTCAGTGAGAAAGAAAGACTCTGATTGTTCTTAAACAATCGGCATTAATATTTGCATTTGTTAGATGTTATAGGGGGTGACAACTTAAGAATTTTGAGCAACTTGTGGTGATAATGAAGACGACGATGATGATGATGATGATGATGATGATGATGATGATGATGACGATGATGGTGATGATGATGATGATGATGATGATGGTGGTGATGATGATGATGATTATGATGATGATGATGATGATGATGATGATGATGATGATGATGGTGATGGTGATGAGAAATTAGTCTGAAAAACTATTTTCAGCGCTGATATAAAAGGGATGAACAGAAGAAAGGGCGTACATTTGTCTTGGTTGTCGAGAAAGCCTTTCCGAACTTTGTCACTGCGGCCGCAAAAGCCGTAAGCCTGTCATAGTTCGTCCCTCGGACAGTGGCACTTGAAAGATAAAAGGTCGCCGACAAACACTACTGGCAACTGTTCGCTCAATTTTCTCTACCCTGTCTTCCGTCTCCCACATCCTCCCCCTGGGTCCGTTAGTAGTAAAAAATATTCGAACGAAACCCCCAACACACTTTAGCATAGCTAGTGTTAAGTAACCCGATGGGTTAATGGCTCATTATTCGGTGCGCGTGTTGGTTGTCTTCATTTATTTATTCATGATGACTAGGTAAAAATAATGTCAACGTCGGTCATGAACATGAAATCCCGAGATAACAACTTTTTCTTGTTTTTCAGTGGACTGATGACATTCCGTTTGAATGTCGTATTCGTTCTTTGCAACCTCGTTTCCAAGGTTTGTCATCTCTCACCTCAACTTTCGCGTTGTTTTTCTGGCTTAGAAAATTCTTTAAATCACGTTTTGGCTTTTTTAGCATAGCTTTCAGCTACCCCGAGCTTCAGTTAGCAGCCCCGGCCAATTTTGAAAATGGTGAGATATTTCTAGATATTTCTTACTGGCTAAGCTGAGTCGCGTGTGGAAATTTCAGCCTCTTAACGTGAAAGCTGGCTGCTGGGCAGTCTATCGATCAGTGGTGGCTGGGGCCTTGGGAATGGAACTGATAGCCTGGCTTTGTTTTTGGACAGGATTTGGGTGACAGTAAGAAATGAACTTAAAGCCTAAGGCTGTGAGGCACAGTCCGTCCTCAACTGACGTATAGCCAGATGTCATCGAAAAGTGAAACATCAGAAATAATATCCAAAATAATAATAACTATAATAATAATAATGATAATGATGATGCTTTTGTTGATGATGATGATGATGATGATGATGATGATGCTAATAATACCCACAAAGAGTTAGAAAAGAAAGAACAACATCAACTCTGATCAACATTGAGGACCTACAGAAGATCAGTTTACTAGGAACCATCTGCATCCTAAGGAAAGTACTTTCCAGTCGCGTAGACTGATACTTACCAGTTGACGCGAAAGCGTGGAAAAGAGGTAGAAACTCCCCCACCCCCATCTTCCCAAGGAAACTGGAAGCTTTCCGGCACTTTGGTGTGTAAAAACTGAGGAGCATGGAAAATTACAGCATAACAATATTTCCTTGGTAATCGAATCTAGCGGGAAAATACGTAATAAAGTCAAGTGGGCAATCTTGTGGAATACAACTCGCTAAATTGACCAATTACGGGGGCTTACTACCTAGTTACTCTGGATAAAGTTTTTGAGAAGTGTCTTGCACGCCAGCTCTCTGATTATTTTAGATCGATCTTGTCACCTTCCCTGTCTTCGTATGGACGGGGTTACAGTTGTGAGGCGGTACTTCTACGCTTTTGATTAAGGATTGGAGGAATGCTATTGACAATAAGTGTGTTGTTGGCGCAGTTTCTATGGATCTGAGTAAAGCTTTTGATATAATACCGCTCTACCTCCTCCTCACTAAGCTGGCTGCCTACGGTCTTACTTCAGTCAGCCTGCCCCTCCGATACAGTTACCTTAGAGACAGGTCCCAGCGTGTCAGGATATAAGATGTAACCTCTGAGGTTGTTGTGTTTTCTAAGCGTGTGCCCTAGGGAGCGGTTTTAGGGTGCCTCCTTTTTAGAACTTTTAGGCGTAACTATCGATAACTCGCCAAATTTTAGCAAATACATTGGCAAGATAACTAAGAAAGTTGGAAATCAGGCTAAAGAACAAGTTATCAATTTCTTGGAAGATGTGCCTCTACAACTTGTGTGTAATGACTTATTTCATTTACTGTTCTGGGATTTGGCATAATTGTAATGAGTCTGATGAGCAGAAGCTGGAAAGGCTCAATGTGAGAGCTCTAAGGTGTGTCTACAACAAATGTTTGCCCCTTCATGGTGACGATGACTACGGCTTAACTTTGTCCAGTCGTCACATACAGGACATTGCCATATTAATTACTTTTTAAAGCTGTAAACGGTATGATAGATAGATAGATATGATACATATGTTACAGGGATATATAAGTGACTTGTTCGTTGTACGTAATAATGTGAAGTGCTTGAGAGGCACCAACAGCTTTTATTGGTGCCAAATTTTGGAATTCTTTATCGGATGTATTACGTTCAACGGCAATCCTTAAGGAATTTACGAATGCTGTAAAAGAGCTACATTTGTAATTTTTTAGTTTTCTATGATTCACTGTAATAATTTTAAGATTTAGGATCATTTATTTATAGATATAGTTAGAATGTTAGTCATTAATTGCTCATGTAATTTTTTGACATTTTTATAGTTTTCTTGGCACATTAGCATGTATTGCTAGGGGCCTAATCTGCATGCCTCATAAACCCGAGTGGAAATAAAGTTGCCTACCTGACTGGTAAACGACAAGACTTCGCCAACCTTGGCTCTTACGGTATTTTAAGACTGAGAATCGCAAAATACTTCATTTCGTTACGCTTTCCTGCAACTGACGATCCCACGGTTTAGGGAACGAGATCTGCGCCCGAGAAACGCCCTGATTGACTGCATTTTCATTGAATGGTTAATATGCTCAAAATTATCTGGAGATGTGGATGTAAGCGTTTCGACCGTTGTACAAGTACTATACCGGTAGTGTTTGATGAACAGTTTCTGTTTGTCAGTCATTAATAGAGGCGCTGTAAGCATGACAAAACTAGGCTGGATAACCCCTCCTACTGACATATGGAGCATTACCGAGGGTAGCAGACGTACAAAGGGAACTAGATAGAGAATTATTTTCAGGATATACCCCATACATGGTGGATAGCTAAGCAAACAAAATTGCATGCTAATTGTCAGTCCGTAATACTTTCTTTTTATTCAAATACATTTCACGTGCAAAAATCATGAATAGATACAAGTTTCATGCAAGCACTGAGTAATCACAATCACATTTCAAGGCGTTTTAAGTTCGGTTTGGGACTCAGTGCCTCGTTTCTTTTGTTTTGTTTTGTTTTGTTGTTTTTTGTTGTTGTTGTTGTTTTTTTTTCATTTACAGTCTTCGTCTCAACCTCGACATATCAATTTAGCTGAGTCTAAAGTTACTTATATTGATGACATCACAATTTGGATTGTAATAGCTTGGATGGTCTAAAACTGGTGATAACGAGTTATTACAGTAACTACATTTTGAAACACAGAATCCAACCCCCTCCATTGCCTCCACATTTCTTCATTAAGGAAGCCTTGCAGGTCTAATGCGCGTATGCCCTTCTCTCGCTTGATGTGATACTTCAGCCGACTCCATGCTGATTCAACCTCTTACGTGTGTATGCCTGTTACGGGATCCACGAAATTATCGCGATGGACTACTGTTCTATGAACTGTAACATTTGGGACATGAAGCGCGAGGTTTCTATATGCACCCCAATCATCTGAGTGGACCTCCGATCCTGGTAGTAATACCCTTCGTAATATTTGTGTAAGCGTTGCTCTGTCTCGTCTTTGAACTACTTGGAAGTAGCCGCGACAAGGGCTGTGCTCTGTAGAGAGGACACCAAAAACCCACACAACATCTCTCGCTCTTCTTCCTCGATTGTGCTGCAAGGGAAAATTATCACATTAAATAAATTCCGTGTGGAAAGATAGGCATTTGGATGTCTTTACAACTTTTTCAGTATAGCGGTTCAGGTTATTTGGACCGTTTGACATTAATCTCTGTAAAACATTCAAGGGCGTCAACTACATCAATATCTACGTACAGGAGTTATGCAAATGAGGTTCCTCAGCAGTTGTCGGTTGGGGCCGATCCACAAAAGTAATTCATTTCAACGTCTACGCTAAAGCGAGGCAACTACATGGACTAGTTGGATACTCACTTTACTCTTGTGCTTGAACTGACTCTCGTCAAATTTCACCACATAAACAACGGCCCCCAAATGGAACAATAGGCCTATCTTGTATGTCCTTCCACAAATAATGCCTGAGCAAGGCGTAGACATTGCCAACTGTATTCTTGGTCAGATTCAACATTTGTGCGACAGCTGTGCGCAGTTCACGAACGTTCCAGAATATATGCACAGCAACAGTTTTCCCAAGGAATTCTTGGAAATTCTCTAAAAGAAACTTCCAGTGCGCAAAGACTTTTTCCTGTGACACATGGAACACTTCTGAAAAGGAGAAGAAATAATATCTTCAATATCATGCGCTTTCATTGTTAACTAGTGCGATGAAACTGAGGCTGAACGTTCTTATTTTTTCTTCAATTTAGCCTAAAAACGTTAAAAAAAGTGTATTCATCGTGTTGGATGTGATTTGGTTATCAAGTTGCTTGTCACATGCTTGTGCGGCTTGCTCTGATGTCTCGAAAACTAAACTGTCGCGCCAGCCAACTCTTGGTAAATTTGCTTTGCAAAAATCATTGCACACAGAACTAAAACGCGGCAAAACAAAGAAGTAAAATAAAGACTTCCTAACTGACTCTCAGCTTGGATGTGTTCCTAGCATGTTCAAAAAATTGGGTTAATTTCGGTCTCAACTTTCTCGTAAAACAAGTTTCTTTATAAGAAAAAGAAGTGTATTCACTTTGCCTGGTAAACCATCCTCACTGATCACCGCTAATATCATACCATCCCATCAACATCCTGAAATATTTCTCTAAGAGTTCGATCCCAACTAAGACTTTAATGTGTGAAAAACCATGTATACTTCATTGCAATTGTAGATCAGTGGAGCATACAAACCAGAGAAATCCATCTACGTGGTCTCTATTTCTCTCAGTCAGGTCATTGCGTGATTGCATGGTAACACATCTAAGAGGATTTGCAAGACAATTATGTCCTTGCAGCCACTGAATCAATTCCAAAACAGGACCGTTCGAAAGGATAGTGATATCCGCGAGGTTCATTGCTCAGGATTGCTCACCAAACTGTTTGTTTATCATCAGTCATTACGGTTGATTGATTATACTGCATAGTGCAGTTTCCGGTGATGTTCGGCTTTTCCTGACGATTTTCCAGTGCTGCGATGCAGACAAAAGGTGTGATCCACGTCAAACAGGTCAAACATTCTTCTCAGTGTCCCAGATCCTGCCGCATACAGTGGCAGTTGAGTCTATTCGCTCACGTGTAATAAACGTCCTCGTCGTTTTTTTTCGTATCAGTTATCTATACAGTTGTATATCATGTCTAATACAAGCGGCAATTCAAAAAAGAACAAGATCTCGTAACATCAAGAGGAACTTCGTTTTTGTTACGAAACGACGATGAACTTCGCGTTCCTCGAACATCGACGCTGAAAATCTCTGTGATAGTGGTAGAGTGAGAGACATAGAATTCAGCAACAATGCCACAAGCCACCATATTGGCGAAATTTTATCTAATTCGTTCCCGAACTTCCTATCTAGGGAGGAGTTTGCGAGGTAAGTAAGATCAAAATCGTGCTCGTTTAACTGTTACTAATTAATGCATGAGTTTTATTACCTTATTTCGACAATTAATTGCACCGTTCAGGTCTTTAATCTCAGTGTTCAGCTTTTCAGAGAAAGTGTCTATCGCGACTCTTTCTTAAACCAAATTTTATACCTGTGGAACTCCATAAATCAAACCATCAAAGCAGAGTGTACACTTTCAAGAACATGCGTGAGTCTTTCTATTTTTCCAGACTCATTCATGTCTTCGATTCTGTATTTTGAAATGCTGCCAACGTTCGCTCTTTAATTAAATTGGATTTCTCGGCCATAAAACGAAAACATGCTCTCAGGGCCGTAAATATCGACGCATTTATAGTATGACTAGCTGTAGCTATTACAAAATTTTCTTGGTTTGTATCTGTTTAATATTTTCTTATGTCCAAAGTTATTGATACAGAGCTTGGGCGGGACGGTTCGGTGAATAGTACCAGGCACGGCTCCTAGTACGTGTCCTTTGTACTTTCACATTTCCGACGAGATCATTTCGAAAAAATGGTCTTCAGTTTTGCTAATAGTTATACTTGTTCATTTCAGAGTAAAGTTTTACAAAACTGTGGGAAATACTAATGTACTGTCGGCGGTGGGAAACATCGATTCCATATGTGGGGACGCACTCAAACTGTTATCAGGGGCACCCAACGACAGGTTTCGGTAGATATCTGTTCGGGAGAGGGTAATTCGCCTTGCACTTTCGACGTCGATTTAAGAGTGCACTCGGATTTTCGTAACTAAAACGTAGCCTAAAAGATTCAAAATTGGGAAATTCTAGCCCCTGAGTTTTTCGGAAAGGTCGTAATTGCTGTTTTTGGCAGTCAAAAACGTCAGCTAGCATTTCGGAAAGAAAATAGTTGCCTAGAAAGTTCGTTGAAAGTTCATTTAACCTGCATTTTCTCAAAGGAAGATTTTGTTCCCTAACATTTTCGGGCAATTAAAATTTCAGCTAGGGAATCCCGAACAGATGAACTTCTTCTAGCTTATGAAAAAACCGCTTTAAACAGACTTCAAACACCATAAGGTACTTAAAAATGCCTTTCTACAGCTTTTGCTTGATTTGGCTCGTTGGGTGCCCCTGTGTTATTCAAGTACCGAGGAAAAATCTACTTGAAAGCATCACAGGGTGAGACTTTTCTTTGAATATTGCCATGATTTGAAAGAAAAATACGATTTAAATATACTAACATTCTTAGGATTACAATTTTCTTGACTTGCAACGATTTTAACAATACTAATAGACTCAGCCTATGAGAAGTAGCTTAATTATTTGAGACAATGAAACTGTCCGCACGTACATGTGCTGTACGTTTGCTCGTGCCGTAATATGCCAACAGCTTTCAGTAACATCAGGAGAACGATGTGGCACACATTTTTTTTCTTTAGATGACGCCTCCTCTAGGACAGATCCGGGAAATGCGACAAACGGCGGGCCGGCACAAGGTATTTCCCATATCGGTGTCACTAGAACCATTTCTGATCTCTCGCGTTCACCCGCGCAACACAAGATGAGATCTTTTTACACAAATGTTTTATTTTTTATCCATTCACCTCTACCAATAGAAAATGAGAAGCTATCATAGGCAAGCAGGCAACAATTCTCTCAATTTTGCCTCCGACTGGTACTGCAAATTTCAATGCGAACACTTGCTTTGACTCGTCACAGACAGTCCTGCCATCTGGGAAAAGTCCCAAGTCCGATTGTTTCTCGCCCCCGTACCACTCGGCCACATCGAAAGGTCGCCATTTTCCAATGTTGTTAGGGTTTGTGTGTCAGCTCTGAAAGGATAACGGAAAGGAGAACACTGGGGAACTTCACAATATGTTTTATTGTTTTATTGTTTTATGAGTCATCTTGATGTGCGGTGGATGAGGCAGATCATCGTCGGAAAGATCAATTTGAGCGTAATGGCGAGGATGAAAGTGTTTCATCAGGATTTCATACACCTTGTGAAAATGGTAACCAGTGGTTTCGCCCCGTTGCGAGTTAGCCCCATCTAGTTAGCCCCGTAACTAATCTAGTTCGCCTCCCAAAGAAATCGAGTTCGCCCCACATAAAACGAGCTCGCCCCACGTAAAATTATTAAACATAATACTTGTATACTAACCATGATGTCTTTTCGAAGCATCATCATCAGGGCCGAACATCGTAAAATGTTCACCGATTTTACCGCTGACACGCATAGCGAGGCGCTGCTTCTCGCAGATGCGGGAGTTCGAGAAGTCCAAACAAACAGGGGCACCCAACGAGCCAAATCAACCAAAAGCTGTAGAAAGGCATTTTTGAATACCTTATGGTGTTTGAAGGCTGTTTAAAGTGATGTTTTCATTAGCTAGAAGAAGTTCATCTGTTCGGATTCTCTAGCTGAAAGTTTAATTGCCAAAAAATGTTAGGGAACAAAATCTTCCTTTGAGATAATGCAAGCCGAAATGAACTTTCCACAAGCTTTCTAAAGAACTATTTTCTTTCCGAAAACGCTAGCTGACGTTTTTGACTGCCAAAAACGGCAATTGCGACCTTCCCGAAAATCTTAGGGGCTATGATTTCCCTATTGCGAATCTCTTAGGCCACGTTTTAGTTACGAAAATCCGAGTGCACTCTATAATCGACACCGAAAGCCCCAGGCGAATTACCCTCCACCGAACAGATATATTCCGAACTTGTCGTTGGGTGCCCCTGAAACAAAGTGCATTTTAGTGGTGACATTAACTACTATAATATACTCTATAATAAAGTTCATGCAATAGAACCAAATATTTAGCTGACACGCGAGTCTTGTAACTTTTTTTATTAAAGAGGAACTGAGGTGAGAACTCATTAGGCAAGTATTGTGTTAACGTAACATAATTAGAATATTAATAAGAAGTAAACTCTTTCATTTTGACTTTGTATTGTTTTTGAGATAACCAATGAAAAGGTGGCATAAACTTTTCGATCCTTCACTGTGTATAAAAGGTGGAAAAGCGTGCCATTTTAGCTTATCCGCTTTAATAGCCACTATCACGATCTTAATCTTGTCTTTGCCCTAATGTCGGGGAAAAAGACCAAGGACTACAGAGCCGTCATAAAAGCAGTGCTGGAGATGCTTCCTGTCCCGCCAGCTGTGAAGAAGATCACCCTAGACTATGAAATAGCAGTGTGGAAAACTCTCCGAGATTTGATGCCGAATGCCAACATCGTGGGGTGCGTGTTCCACTGGACGCAAGCACTATGGAGAAAGGTATGTTAGCAATCTTTCTTATACTCTATTTTCCGTTCCAATTTTACTGAAGTTTACATAATATCATGGGTGAGAAAATTGGAAAATTACTCCATAATTTTAGCGCGAAATTTCAGCGTTGATTTATAATTTCACATTATATAAACATTGGAATTTCAAAAGAAGAATTTCTGGATAAATAGTTAATTAAACAAGTTTACTTATTTTTGGTCTCTACTTACTTATAGATACAAGAATATGGCCTGCAGGCAGCGTACACTACCGATCAAGGAAATTATTCACTGCTCCGAAAGTTCATGGCCCTCCCGTTCCTGCCAGAAGATGAGATTGTACCTACGTTCAATCAGTTGCAGCAGCACGCCACAACCGAGTCCCTACAACGGTTTTCAGAATACGTCAACAGTACGTGGATAACTAGCTCAACATGGCCTCCGTCCAGCTGGTGTGTGTTCGGCTGCTTCATGACGAAGCGAGGCTTGCATCCCTGCAGATCAGGCTCGTGTCGGAGAAGAAGTTGCGGCGGCACCAGAGAAGAGCATACAGAGACCTCCAGCCCAAGATCTTCAACCTTTGGGACGCGTACTTAAAAGAGAGAAGACAGCAAACCAGCTCCTGAGGGCATGTGCCTATCTTTACGGCCCACAAGAGTAAAAATCCTGCAGGTCGAGCCTGGCGCTCGATATTGCACTCTGTAGGTACTACACCAAAACGGCTCCTTTAGGAGCCACCAAATCTAATAAAAGCTATAACCAACAATATTTATCAAATACCCTATATACCCATCCCTTTATATACTATCGCTAGGCTTTTCACAGTCTTTTCGATTTTTCGAGTTCAATGGTCCTCCATTTTAGTTTCTCAAGCGAGCGAAACCTGGGGAGAGTACAAAGTCGATTGCCGCGATCGATTACGACAAGATTCAATTCACCGCGGTCAAACGTAAAAAAGTAAGTTCTTTAAAGATAAGGGCTTTACGTTGAGAGCTTCCTTTATTATGTGAGTTTACTAAATCATTTTATGGATTACTAAAAACGTTTTTATAAGTCCGCGGTTAACAAGATCAATAATTAACCAGCTTGCTCGGTCGTGGGGCGAAATCAATATACTTTGGAGGCGAACTTGGTTCAGTGTGGGGCGAACTCGGTTAATGTGGGGCGAACTTTAACGGGGCTAACTCACTCCGGGGCGAATCCACCGGCATTCGTGAAAATCAGTCACGGTTTCACCTTTTCAGCTACTTTTTTATTTAAGGCTTAGTTTATCCCAGAAAAATTATTTGTTTGAAATTATAAAGTTCGATGTTCTTTTCAACTAATTTTTAAGCTTAGTTTATCCCAGAAAAATTATTTGTTTGAAATTATATTAAAGTTTGATGTTTGCTTTAAATTCCCTATTGATTTAATGAGGCATTTTAGTAATTGAAGTATAATCATTTTCAATGGGTTTGTGCTAGATCTTACTCTTTGGATATTTGTATGTCTGTCTATAAGCTTATTTGTATCTATACACTGTACCTACTTTCCCATTATTTTATATTGAATGTGAATGCTTTCTGCACACTCTTTACAGATGTTTCCCAGCAGCATACAACCAGTGGAAGGTCTGCATCATCTCCTGTAAGAGGTATAAGCTTTGACTCCCTGTAGTGTCAAACACTTTAGGAACTAACTACGTAGTGGTGCTGAATTTCCAGAACATGTTTACCTCATATAGCCATTCCATCCCCGTTAACATGTCCATTTTATTGGTAAATACATGTATGCATTATCTGCATTCATTTGTACCATTATTTTGAAATGGCATTTCTCAGTCGACTTGTAGATCAAACTATTTAATTTCATTTCCATGAGAAAAAAGTATGCAGTGCAATTCACTTTTGAGGGGTGCATGAGATGAAGATATTCATTATTAGTATATACTAAAACAGTGGATAGCGTATTTTACGTCCTCTGATTGGTTACTTAAACTCCAGATAGCAAGGCTATTCACCTCCAAGCAACTCAACTGAAAGTCGTAAATGTTGACAAGTGTAAATCACTTCAAAATTGTGACTGTCAGTTGCCAGTGGTGGATATTAAAATATAATTTATTGGTGGCAAATATCCACCACTACCCACAAAAGAAAGATTATTCTAACTGTGCAGCTGGACTAAACAGGTATAAGTAACCCCAAACAGAAAACTTTGTAAATAAATGTAGTAGTAGCAAAAAGTGTTCATATCAGCAATGTATTGTATGTTTCAGGGGTTGAGACACTGTCTGACAGTGATGAAAGCGAAGGCAGTCAGGTTAGGGTGGAGAGTGAAAAGGAGGGCAGTGGTGAAAGCGAAATGGAGATCAGTGGAGAAAGTGATGAGGAAAGCAGCTCAGAAAGCAGTGGGACAGTGATGTCATTGATGTGCAGTTAGACAGTGCAGAGGCTGGACCTAACAGACATTCAGGTAAAATATCAACTCGTAAAGTTATAAGCTGTGTTTTGTTATTGACTTCAGCAGGAAAAGTCCACACAATGAATTTTTGATAAGTTTTTGATAAGTTCATTCTAGAGGCGAGTTTGATGGAAGTAATAGAGGACTCATACTTGGCATTTTATTTGCAGTTTACATTAATCACTATAATATCTACAATGTACCTTTGGTTAACAGTAATGTATCAGTGATTACCAGCCATCCAGGGAAAAATTGTAATAAAACAGAAGATACATGTAGTTGACCTCAGTACATTACAGTGTAAGGCCAGTTATTATCAACTAAAAAATAAATCAACATTGATATATGGTATATATATGTAAACTGTATGTGTTTTGAAACTTTGAGTCTATTCCTTCTCAGATATTACTGGTAGCAGTGATGATGAAGGTGTCCTACTAAGGCCAGTGTTTCAGTCAACACCAGTGCCAAAACCAACTCAGCAAAAGTCCAAGCATGGTAATAATCTCCATTTGTAAACTGGACTGTTGTAATTTCCTTGTGTGTTGCAGATGTTGTGGTCCACATTTTTCTTTGGTAAGTTTCCTTTGGTAAGTGTGTCAGTTTGGAGGAGTGTGTGGTTGAAGGTGATCTGAAAATTGAATGTTTAAAAATTATTTTCTGTTGAACCCGCCGCCCCCAAACCAAAATCTCCATGCCCCATCTTTTTAATCACACCCTAAAAATAAAAGGCCAAAAGAACAAACCTGGTTTGAAAAAAAAAAAAACTACACCTGTAGTTTGAAAAAAAATAAACTGGTGTGAAATTTTTTAAACCAAAATAAAATTTGAACCACAACACAGACATACAAATTAACATTTACATGTAATGTTTGGTAATATTGTTGAACATTGTTTGTGGTTTGGAGCTACATGTAAATTAATAAACAAGAAAGCATTATAAAAATAATTGTTTTTTTTACAGAGAGAGATGGACACTTATTGCAGTAAGATCATTTAAAAATGGTATTAACAGCAGTACGGTCATGTTTTAAATTTAATGCTGAAAATCCTTTCTTTTGCATATTTCAGTGTCTTCTAAAACAAAGGCTCCAGTGGAAGAATTTATTAATACTTTATATGGTAAGGTACATGTACAGATACTCTTCAACAGGGCTCAAGACTAACAGTAGCCAACTAGCCACATACTAGATAGTAAGAATTCTGTTTTCAATTTGCGAATAGGTTTTTGTGCTTCACTAGCCATTTTGCCCAGTATCATTTAAGGAAATTGAGACAAAGCTTGCAGCTTTTCGAACATCTGCTGATATCACTCATTCACATCATAGTTAATAGAGGGAAATGGTTATGAAACCTAGCAAAGTTCTTTGTTTTATGTTTTTGTTTGCTATTTTGTGGGTTGACCCTGCACAAATAACAATACTTAGGTGGTTACGCGTGTTCATGCAACTAACCAATAGAAACATTGCGATTATGTAATTCATGCATAGTACATGAGTGCAAAACAAAAGATGTGCAGGGTCATGGACCTTTCAACATAAATCTTGGCCTCTTTGTTTTGTTCCTTTGATGTTTGCTGGGCTTCATAAACATTTCCCTCTATTAGCTATGTTCACATGGCTTAATTCAAGCAAGAACTTTACGAAATGTGACTCTCCATACGAAAACGTGTGTTATGAAACACAGCAATTTTGGTGAAACCGGGTTTCAAAAGCTTGAACCTGGAAAGTTTTGCACTGCTGGCAGCCCTGGTAGTGAATGTTGGTAGTTCTTTGACATTTTTACTCCATGGCACTCACAAAAACAGAGTGATGCTCTTGACTGAGTACACATGAATGAGATCATGACTGTTCATCCGACCGCAGATCTAATTGTCCAGAATTTTAGTGAGAAAGGCCCAATTTTCGACACATTTTTAAATACGTTCCTGCTACTTTAAGTAAATTATTTTCCCCTCAAAATGTTTCTGAAGACACCAATTTTCATTTTGGAAAAATGAAACTGGCTTTGAAATTTCGATTCATGTGCTTTTTAACAGTGAAGTTTCTTCACCATAATAATAATAATATTGTTGTGGTTGGAAAAAGGCTAATGAAACTGCTTGAAAGGATGAAAATAAAATAACTAAGAAACAAGTCTGGCTACTGAAAAATTTGTTTTGGGTAGTGCCATCAAACCTGTCACAAAGACCACTGGGCTAGTAAGCTGAAAAGTTAGCCCGGCTTTAATGTACAAGTTTGTAACAGAGTAATTCCAGGGCTATGTGGCAAAAGCGCATAAGCGACGATCTGACGGTAAAAATTCAAAATTTTAATACACTCTCACAGGCATTCAGATCTGTATTATCTCAAAGATTGATATAATTTGTAAACACATTTATGTTTTTTAGGATTCTGGAATCAAGATTTGTTTGTATGTATTTAAATTCTTTACTGGTAACATGTTTTTTTACCACAGGTTCTGTGGTATCTTCAGGTGCAAGGGCAGAAGCAGGAGTTTGTATGGATGCTTCTGAAGGTAAGCTAAAACAAGGTACTTACTAAGTCTTTTAGCCAAAGGCAACTATTTTATTACCTTATTGAGACACTAGGGCTGTGAAACCAATAAAGATGTGTTGTGTGTACATCACAACCTAGCCCTAACAATGGGATGTTATCAGAAAAGCTAATACCTGGTGCAGACAGTTTTGAGGAGTTGTTACATGCATGAATTTTATTGAGACCAGATTTACTACATTAATTGTACCTTAACAACAAGTGTTTGGTTAAAAGGTGACTGCATAGTAACTCGCCAGTATTCGTCATTCTTGACTTTTCAATGATAGAAATATTTATCCTTTCAGTGGGGACAGTAGAAGAAGTGCATGACCATCTTCTAGCAGCAGAGACAGGTAGATGTATATGCATGTATTGTCGACCACGCAATTGAAGTCTTGGCATTATTTTCGAACAGCTAGGTCCTGGTGGGGTCACCAAATGTTTCACAGAACATGTTAATTTACTTTTTATTTCTCTGTAGGGTAATCTTTGTAATCTGTTGGAATAACAACTGAACTGTCGAAAATATGCAAACTCTTATAATTTATAAGTCAAACTGTCGCACCTTGTGAAAGAATAAATTGTATGTTATATATAATTGTCCCCCAGAATTCTGCTAATTAGTTTCCTACTGTCTTACAACATAATACCATCACATGGCATTTTCATCCAAACCATAATATTGTCAATTTTTTGTCCTAGTTAGTATATATATTGTGCAACACTAATTATTTTATAAATAATAGTTCTCAGTGTGATGTGGATTTGCATTTCTTCCAGATCGTGAAAGTGGTCCAGCTCATGACATAAGGGTGTTACAGCGCCTGTTGTCATGCAATAATGTCCCTCAGCGACTACCATTCCTTTGTTTAGGTGCACCTGAAGTAAGTGTTTGCTGTACAATGCCATGTTCATACAGTGATACATTTAAAATAAAATTAATTGAAATCTTCAGGATCTTTCAATACAGTGTACAGTAATGCATTATTATTCACCTGTGCATTGAAAGAATGTCTATCAAGTAATGTTCTTCAAAGCATTTGGTGGTTAAGTCAGGTAGCCAAGAATGCAGACTTGCAAATTTTAGTGAGTAGGTTTCATGCACAGTCACAAATGTTGCTGTAGTTGCAAGAGCTGCAGTAATTATTGAAAAGGAGTCTAAGTGGTGTCATTATCATGCACATACTATATACTGTGGCATACACCAATTAGGTGGCATACAAGCACTAAGCTACCTGTACAAGTCGTTCAGGTGCATACATGGCAGTTGACATGGCCTCTTTGAGTAGGGACCCATATACATAAGTATAATCTGCACAATGTCCAGCCCAACGACTGACTGGCAGTGAGACTTATTGTTTCTTCTGGAGTTTGACATAACTTAAAACAATACAGTCTGATAAAATTGTGTAATTCAATTTCAAGATGAGGTTGCAGAGTCATGAAGACTGCAGGCCTGTACTTATAATTCATTATCAGCCTACAGATAAAACAGTTGCCGTGTTGAGGTTAGTGGAAAACTGGTGACAGTGTCTTAACTTAATGCTAACAATATATTTACCTCATAAGAATTGCAAAGAAAAAGTCAGTTGGTCAAAAAATTCTCAATCAAGACATACAGTAAGGGCTTTTTACTGTGGATTGACTTTTAAGCTTTTAGACATCTGCAATCCAGCTCAGCAGTCCCCAAAACCGATCATTTTGTTAAAAGTGAATTGCAAATCAGCCTTATAATTTTTACAGTGTATATTACATAAAATTAATACTGTGTTATAATTATATATTATTACCCATGTTTAAAAACCATACTCAACAGTTTGATTTTTCTGTGTAATCAATTCTGATCCTGTCTCAGTCACTTTTTTTGAACAAATGTGACTGAAAATGAGATGACTAAATATATATTATTTTATATCTTCATCTTATTTAAAATCAACTATAGGTCCATCATGCAGTCTGCTGAATGCCTGAAGGCATTGGGTGATCTTAATATTCATGCGGCTTTAGTAGGCAGCTCATTTGAAGACAAGGGTACGTTCACTGTATATTAATTAATCACAGGCAGTCTTTTTGGTAGGAAAATTATGGTGTACACTGTACAAGTAAGTAATCAACATTTGGATATAAAAAATGAATATTTATTTAATTTATAAACCGTTGAAGTACTAAAATAATGAAATACCATTGAAACAAAATACTGTCTATCAATAAGGTTAAATATTGCATCTTTACTTAGTCATTCCAAACTTCTCTCTGATTTAATAACTACTTATTATTGAACAGTGAGGTCTTTTCGGGAAAAACTCAAACTGAGGCCTTGTCATATTGGCCGGAAGATAGCAAGGTCAATACAGCAAAGCATACACAAGTGCAGTCGATACAGTACAGTCAATACTTAATCCTTCCAGTCTTCCCTCTGAATTTCTTCCTTTGTTCTTTGTTCACATTAAAAAGTCTTTTCTTTAACAGATGTGAAGAATTTTTTGTTTCATATACTTGCAGCTCTTTAAAGAGACAGTATAAGTTACATGTACTCTTTAAATGGAGAAATTTCTCTCTTTTTTAGCTTTAGGAAAACAAGGTAAAAGGGATGGAGAGGCGTATGATGTGGAACTCCGCATCATGCATCCTACCATGACCTCCAGCAGGATGGTCGTAGGCAACATTGTTTCAGGTGTGTTCATTAAGCTTTCCAAATACTTGTGATTTAAACTAACCAGGAAAGATGTTAATGCTATTACAGTAAAGGTGATTTGACCATCAACATGGACATTCCTTGTCACTGTTGATCCACTTACATGCTTTCAAAATAAAATATTGGTACAAGTTCACAGTCAAGTACCATAAGATTAATATTGATGGGGTGGCATGACAAATGGAAAAAACCTTTAACGTTTCAAGGTTGACTAATCCATTTACATGTACAGCACATGAATTCATTGGGTGCCTGGCAATATGATTATCATAAGCATTTCTTATTGAATTATAATACTTTCATCTGATAGGTCAAGAAAGGAACTTCCTAGAGAAGCTGTTAAAAGCAGTGGAAGAAGCCTGCCAAGCAGCTGCAGCTTTGGCAGCTCACAGTTAGGAATGATTACAATTTCAATTAATCAAAATTAAAACAGACCAGTAAATGTTCTGATAAGCATCTCACAGCATGCATGTTGTCTGGCAAATTTATTTATTTCAAGGGACATGTAAATGTAACTTTTACCAGGGCAGTCATACAAGAGGACCGTGTTTTGAAAAGGAAGCAAGAAGAGGCTTTGCGTCTGTCTGTAAGTTTATTGAAGTGTTTCTTTTTATAGGGAAGAATAATAATTACACCAAATGAATGCAGGACAACTGTTGCATTAGCAACAGGATTAGCTTTTTTAACTACATCTTTTTAATAGCTTATAAGCAATTCAATGGTTCAAGAGTTTTCAGATGCACTGTAGTATAAAGGAATTTCTAATCCCTCCCCTCTCGCCACCCCATGATGAGGATGAGGTGTTCTCCGCAATCATTAAGTAACATGCCTTTACTTATTTTTTAGTGAAGGAAGGCAATATTGTGGTGTGGTCCATTATGAAATCAGATGTTTGAAGCATCCTTTGCACTAATGTTATCAGAAATTAAAACAAATAGCAAATTTGTCCTTATTGCCAACCTTGCTTTTAATGTGACTTTTAGGAGCTAAATGACAGACGAAAAGCTCAACGGGTTTGTGAGACAAATTCCCAGGTGAGTGCTAGCCTTGGTTCTTGCAATCCGTTAGTGCATCATTGTCATAGCCGAACTACATGTACACGTACAATCCAACCTCCACTAACGGACACTTCCCGTAAGAGGACATCAAATCACGGTCCCAGCTATTGCTCCTCTTCAACACTACATTCTTAACCTCCCGTAAGCGGACACCTCTAATAAGCGGACGCGGATACCTATTCGGGGTCCACAGAGTGTAAAATAACCCCCCGTAAGCGGACAGTAAACAACATCAAGAAAATTGCTAACGAAATAAGTTTGGTTGTAGTGGTTAAATAACGCACTGGTCTAGACAAAAGGACAGACGTACATTGTATATGAAGGTAACGTAGTCATTTCTATTCCGGATCCGATATATATTTTTTTGTTCATTAAAGTATTTCAAAGTTTTCCTTTTATAACTTTTCTTCGAAGAGTCGCACAAAAATTTGTCTCCTTGAAATTTAAACTTGCAAGAGCAATTCCAAACTATATCCTTCTCCTCCATTTATCCGCTTTCCGCATTTATCTGCCATATATTTCATTCACATGTACTTCATCTGTTCAATTCTGTTCACCTCCAAAACATGGAGGATCGAGTATGTTACTGCTTATATTGACATACACTGTATTTTAGAGGGAAATCTTTTAATACTGAACCGTAGTATTTAATCCGGTGTTAAATTTGTATGTGTAATAAAAAAGCCACACTCTACCGCTCTGTGATGGATAATACAATTCCAAGTGATCATGAAAACTTAAAAAGACTTGTTCTGGTGTTTTAAACTCCCGTAGGCGGACACCTCCGGTAAGCGGACAATCACCCTTGGTCCCGAGGGTGTCCCCTTACGGGAGGTTCGACTGTAATTAACGATCATGCTGTTGAAATGGCAAGTCTTTGATGAAAACTTAAATTTGTTTGTTTTGAAGTGCACGATAAGATGTGTTTTACTGACAATCTCTGAGACACCATTGTTTCGTAAAACAGGAGAACCCAAGAGGAAAATCAGTTAGCCATCTAAGTTACATACACTGTAATAAACATTATTTTGTTTTAATCGCATTCAATGCTGTAGTTTTCTTAAAACCAAATGATGTCCATTATTGCAATTATTGTCAGAGATATGATTATGAATAAAATTTCTCTTGTAGACTGAGGTTGAAACCGAGTGTGATGACACTATTGTGGACACCGATGAGGTACTAAGAATTAGAATTAACGCAGCCCAAGTGTTATCGTCTAGTAATAGAGAGCTTAAGCACCGACGACGGCAACGGCAACGAAATAAAAAAAAAAAAGGTCTTTTCAAAATGTAACTTCTCGTTATTGTAACCCTTTAGCGATTTTTCCAACTTGTTTAACTTGTAATATGCTGGCGACCTACCCTGGAGCTACAGGTAAATTAGTAAAAACGGCATTGACGTTGGGAGAAAGAAAGAAGAGTTCATCGTCATACGCTCACGTTCTCCACAGAACCTAGAATCTGGTCATTTCACGCTGCTGTTTTGTTGAGGACGGCAAAGAAATGTACCAAAATGTAAAACGCACGTGCAGAGCGATTGGTTTTGCTCATTAAACCTATTGTTTTGTGGCGTTCTCGTTGCCGTTGCCGTCGTCTTTGCTTAAGCTCTTTAATATCTCTGCACACAAAAAGCATAGATGTTTTGCTTTACATTATTTTCGTTTTATCCCACTATACAATCATTGTGTGCTTCAGCTGGCAAGTAACATTTCACAATTAACATTATCTTCAGGTTCGACAAAAGAGGATTCTGGCTTTGAGTGAACAGGTAGAAATATTACTGAAGTATTGCCCATTATTGAACCAAATCAGACTCCTGCTATGTGGTCTCCAAATTTGGTTTATCACTCGTATGATTGCAGACGGAACTGGACTCCATTCAGTCGTATTACCATTAATATTTATTTATAATTTCACATGCAAAATTAAAAAGATCTTTGTACACCAAGCTATGACATTGGCCTCAAACGTGTGTCTGCCACCTCTTAAAGTGTTAACTTTGTACATTTTGGCTTGGACTTCTTTGGGCCTATGTGGGAGATTAAACTTCGAAACTTGTGACAAATTACGTTTGGAGTAATTTAAGGCCCATGCTATTAAAAATTATAAATAAAATATTAAAAGTAAAATCAGAAAATAATTTCACTGGTATTAATTTTGTCAAAATTTTAATATTTTGTTTTATTATATAAACACCAGTGAAATACCAAGTGAGCTTTCCCGCGAAAACTTCATATCTTCACATGTGAAGATAACATGTTATCTTCACATGTGAAGAGATCACCGTCGTTATGGTTACATAATAAATCGCGCCTTTGAAAGCCTTTGAAAATGGTTTGGTATTTCACTGGTGTTTATATAATAAACAGAATATTACATGCCCGCTTATGGATATGAATTTTATCTTCTCGTGGTCAACTCGATATCTCACGAGTGAGCGCAGCGAACGAGTGAGATATCGAGTTGACCACTCGAAGATAAAATTCATATCCACGCGCGGGCATGTAATATCCTCTATGTCTTCCCTTAGTCGATCAGTTTGTCAGAAAAAATTGATGATATCTTGATTTACTATTTAAGACTGAGTCCTCTAAATGCCAACGGAGAGAACCAGATGAAGGCAACGATGGTGATGATAGTGGAACAGTAAGTAATTTTTATTTACTCTTTTATTTTGAAAAACAGACAGCTTAAACAAGTTACAATAGTGCAAAATAATAATCTTGAATTCTTTAAGAAGATCCTGTTCTTGTAACAATCTTCCCTTTAATACAGTGGAACCCCGTTAATACGGACACCAACGGGACCTGCCCAAGTGTCCGTATTAACGGGGTGTCCGTATTAACGGGGTGTCCGTAGAGCGGGGTTCCACTGTAACAATAAATAATAATAAAATTTATATAGAGCTTTATACAAAAGTTCTAAAGCACTTCACAATAAAAGATAAGTGCCTGTAACAGCACTGTTGTATTTTTCTACTGCAAGAACCTGTCAATATCACTTCCGTGATAACATGGATAACACCCAGTGTGCTTGACAGCCTTAAGAAAGATTTGTTTTCTGCAGCATTCTCATGAACAAGGCTCAAAAAGTGAGAAAGCCTGTAGCTCTCCAGACGCAGCCTGTTATTGCAGAACGAAACAATAGATGATACAACACAAAAAAATGCCGCTACCTCTGGTAGCAAAAGAAGCTACAAGTCATAGGGACCAATGAAAATAGAGGTCTGGCATATTTACAGGATTACTTCCAAAAGTCCAAGATGTTTTTACGTTAATTTGGTACTCTCACCAATTTCAGATTTTATAACTATACCTGTAGACATTTAAGTATGAATTGCACTTGTGCAAGCATCTCCTAATTTCTCTGTGACTCTTTCTATTGATTGTTTGCAGGTGACCGTCAAGACATCCTAAGAAGCACATGTACGCCACACTAAGAAGGGTGTGGGGAGGGATCTTTGCATATGATACATGTAAATGATCATTCCGAATTAAACTGTTGTTATTTGTACTACCTTCTCCATCAATTCTCTTGTCCCTTCTCCCATATTCAAGACGCGTGATTCATGATTGCTTTTTGTTGGAATGAAACTGTTGATATTTACACTGTGTTGTCCGTCAATTTTCTATTCCAATCCCCCCTATTCAAGTTGTGTTATGATCGCATGCTGTCTGTTCCAATGTTTTCGACGTCCTTCAATGTTACGTGGTAACAAAAAATAAAAGAAACGAATGTCCATTAATTGTTAAAAGTGGAAATTTAAAGTCTTCATTTTAAAGTCTTTTTATAGTCTTAGAAGTGTTGACTTACGGAACTTAAAAAGGAGCAGTTTAAAGAGGCAATTATTCAGGGGTCTTAAAAGTGGCGATGTTAATATGGCTTAAAACTGTCAATTTAATAAGTCTTGAAGGGGCGATTTTAAAGAGTCTTAAAAGTGGCGATTTCAGGGGTCTTAAAACTGGCAATTTTAAGGGATCCTAAAAGTGGTGGTTTTAAAGTGACGATTTTAAGAGGTCTTAGAATTGGCGATTTTAAGGGGTCTAAAAAGTGGCGAATTTAAGACTCTAAAAAGTTGCGATTTCAAGGAGTCTTGAAAGTGGCGATTTTAAGGAGTCTTAAAAGTGGCGATTTTAAGGAGTCTTAAAAGTGGCGATTGTAAGGAGTCTTAAAAGTGGCGATTGTAAGGAGTCTTAAAGTGGCGATTGTAAGGAGTCTTAAAAGTGGCAACTTTAAGGAGTCTTAAAAGTGGCGATTTTAAGGAGTTTTAAAAGTGGTGATTGTAAGGAGTCTTAAAGTGGCGATTGTAAGGAGTCTTAAAGTGGCGATTGTAAGCAGTCTTAAAAGTGGCGATTTTAAGGGGTCTTAAAAGTGGCGATTTTAAGGCGTGTCTTAAAAGTGGCAATTTTAATTAAGTTAAGGACTCTTAAAGAAGGAGTCTTAAAAGTGGCGATTTTAAGGGTCTTAAAAGTGGCGATTTTAAGGTGTCTTTAAAGTGGCAATTTTAAGGAGTCTCAAAAGTGGCGATTGTAAGGAGTCTCAAAAGTGGCGATTGTAAGGAGTCAAAAGTGGGGATGTTAAGGAGTCTTAAAGGTGGCGATTGTAAGGAGTCTTAAAAGTGGGGATTGTAAGGAGTCTTAGAAGTGGCGATTATAAGGAGTCTTAAAAGTGGCGATTGTAAGGAGTCTTAAAGTGGCGATTGTAAGGAGTCTTAAAAGTGGCGATTGTAAGGAGTCTTAAAGTGGCGATTGTAAGGAGTCTTAAAAGTGGCGATTGTAAGGAGTCTTAAAGTGGCGATTGTAAGCAGTCTTAAAAGTGGCGATTTTAAGGGGTCTTAAAAGTGGCGATTTTAAGGCGTGTCTTAAAAGTGGCAATTTTAATTAAGTTAAGGACTCTTAAAGAAGGAGTCTTAAAAGTTTATTAAATTTACGTTAATTACTATTTTACGTAAATTTCCCAATTACTTTACCCTGAGTTACATAAGGTACTTTGGGTTATTCTATTTTAGTATTTTTTCAAAGGGGACTTAGCCCAGATGCTGATAATGATCCGATATATCTTACCAACCAAAAATGGGAAAAGTAAAATCGATGTAGGCTGTTTTTGAATTAACAACTCTTCATCTTTATTCACGTTTTAACGAACAGTAAAGTTACTCTTATCTGAAAAATAATTTACTTAAACAATTGAATTTGTCCAAAATTTCAATGCGAAATTTATGTTATATCCTGCTGATCAGAAAAAAAGACAAAATAAAAATAACCCACTATACTGAGTTGGTTTGGACAACTTAACTAACGTTATATGTCTGAATAGCCGTGAACTGAAAACCAGACTTTTATAAAATTAAGTTTGCTTACATGGTTGAATAATCATTGATTAATAAATAAGACAGCTGAAGGAGGTGGCTATTCGGCATGCGTGATTAGAATTAAAAATTGCGCATCAGCTAAAAATTTCAAAAACAGCATCATTTATATTAATACCGGCATACTTAATCAAATGAGTGCCCTATTGGCTAAACAATACGAATTTATCAAAAATTTAACCAACTTTTCCTCCAGATATATTTATTATTTCCTGTCAAGCAATTGAAATAATACGAACAAAATAAAATAATTGTACGTTATGTTTACACAAATGTTTATGTTGATAACATTTTTTACGAACATTAAAGTTAGACGTGACTGAATAGTAATGAGCGTAAATATATTCCAATATTTCCAGATAATGGCTTTTAAACACCTGTGCCTATCTTTTTATACCAAGAAGCAATTATCAGCAATTTAATTTGCCCAAAATATCGTGGCGGAATTTCTATTACATCTTGATGATGTAAGACGAAGACGAAGAGAATAAAACATTGCATTGGGTCGATGCTTGGATAACTGTAGTAACGTTAGATGTCTGAATTATAGTCGTGAATTGACATTGCAAACTTTCAAAAAATAGTGTTTGATTGGCTGTTTTCTTTAGCATAAGAAACTAGCCTGCAACTATTGCTTTTCTCTCATCTCTTCCTTCCAATATCCTTGCTCTTTTTTCATTTTCCTTTCCCTTTCCTGCTGTGGTGCGACGTCCGGACTTCTTAGAGTAAAAAAAAATTGCGTGTTCATCTAAATTTATTCTGATCAAGTATCAGTACTATTTTCAGGAGGCAGGCTTTCGAAAATCCAGCTGGATATGCAAGTGAGCATTTATATTAAGAAACAAAGAACAACAAACGAACGAACAAACAAATCAAAGAACAAGCGAAACACGGAACGAATGACTGAATATATCAATGGATAGCTGATAAGATAGTTAGATGATAGAATCTTTTGTTTTGATACGAATCGATGGATGTGTATATCATATAAATCAAAATGAATGTTACGGTATTATATCTATAATACTTGCGGTAATCCTTTTTCCATTGACGTTTTGGAGAACCAATGTTACTTGATGAAGTATAGGCTTTGCGAAGGTTAAGGCGTGATGGGGATTTTTTTTTTCTTTTGAACTTCGAACTTTTACAAGAAGAATAATATTTTGTTTGTCGGTGCGGCGGACAATAGGAATACCCCAAGGTATTTCATCGCAACTTAGGCCTTATTCACCGCGATAACGTGGCAACCTCTCTGAAAACAACATTGTTACAAGGCCATGATGAATGACAGAATGAACTTTCTGCTAATCACATACATTAAAAAAGTTTGAAAAAAATGTTAATTTCTCTTAATTAAAAGTGCATGCGATTTGCTAATAATTCAGCAAAGTTAAACATGGATTTTTCAAAGTTAGTTTCAATTTAAAATGCTTGAAAAGAATAGGTTTCTTAACGTAAGCCCAAACTTGTTAAAAAACTATGGTCTATCGCTGTTATTATCACACACTTCCGATGTTCAAGGAGCTTAAATTGGTATTCTATACCTACAGCTTCATGACGCTAAACAGGATAACTTAACCTTTCATATCTTCTGTTGGACCTCACAACTTCAAGGAAATCGTCCCAGCTTATGAATGAGGACAGTAGACGAATAAGCGATCAAATCTCATAACATATTAGAAAAGAATCTTTCTTAAGTTTACCTACCTAGATAAATAATGAATGGTTAATTAGACAGCTCAAGCAAATACCTATTTGGCGAGCGTGAGCTCATTCACAAACACAGCATCATTGATAACGCCGCCATACTTATTAAGCGCTCCACTGGACAAATAACAAACATGTAAAAATTTTCGCCCTGATACATCTTACTAACCAAGAATGCGAAATATAATAAAATCAGTGTAGGCTGTTTTTGAATTAACAACTGTTTATCTTTATTTACGTGTTAAGGAATAGTAAAGTTACACGTGTCTGAATAATAATTCACTTAAACATATTCCAGCACTTTTAGAAATTACCTTTAGAACACCTGTGCCTATAGTGTTTGAACGAGAAGAAATTTTTAACATTTGAATTTGTCGAAAATGTCAAGGCGAAATTTCTGTCATATCTTGCTGATCAGAAAAAAGACGAAAGAAAAATAACCCACTGTACTGAGTTGGTTTGGACAGCTTTAGTACCGTTATATGTCTAAATAGTCGTGAACTGACAATCAAAAACGTTCAGAAAATTAAGTTTGCTTACCCGGTCGAATAATCAATGATTAATAAATTAGACAGCTGAAGGAAGTGGCTTTTTGGCGTGCGTGATTAGAATAAAAAAAATGAGCATCAGCTAAAAATTTCAAAACAGCATCATATAATGCCGGTATACTTAATGAGTGCTCTATTGGCTAAATATTAAGAATTTATCAACAATTTCACCAACGTTTCGTCCTGATATATTTAGTATTTCTGTTTAAGTAATTGCAAGAAAACGAACAAAATAAAATAATTGTACGTCATGTTTATACAAATGTTTCTGTTGAACAATAAACAATAAAGTAAGACGTGACTGAATAGTAATTAGCGTTATTATATTCCAATGTTATTAGAAAATGGCTTTTAAACACGTGTGCCTATCTTTTTATAAGAAGAAGCAATTATCAGCAATTGAATTTGTCCAAAATGTCGTGGTGAAATGCATTGAGTCGATGTTTGGATAACTGTAGTAACGTCACATGTCTGAATATTCGTAAATTGTCATTGCAAAACTTTCAGAAAATAGTTTTTTATTCGCCCTTTTCTTTAGCATAAGAGACTGGACAGCAACTATTGCTTTTCTCTCATTTCCTCTTCCAATATCCTTGTTCTTTTTTCTTTCTTTTTCCTTTCGTTTTCCCGCTGTGGTGCGATGTTCGGACTAGTTACAGCCAAATAGAGTGCATGTTGATCTTAATTTATTCCGGACAAAATTTTACAATTTTCAGTTGGTAGGCTTTCACAAATCCAGTGAGATATGCTAGTGAACAACTGTATTAGGAAACAAAGAACAAAAAAAACGAACGAACAAATGAAAGAATGAACGAAACCATGAACGAATGACTGAATAAACCGATGGGTAGCTGATTAGATTGATTGATGATAGAATCTTTTGTTTTGATACGAATCAATGGATGGGTAGATTGAATACATTAAAATGAACGCTATGGTATGGTATCTATATAACTTATTAAAATTTCTTTACGGTAACCCTTTTTCCAGTGACGTTTTGGAGAACCAATGTTACCTCACGAAGTATAGGCCTTGCGGAGGATAAGAGCGGCGGGGAATTGTTTCTTGTGAACCAGAAAAGACGTAAAGAGGAATATATTGTTTGTCGGTGGGGCGGACAATGGGAATACTCCAGGGTATTTGATCGCAACTTAGGCTTTATTCACCACGATAAACGTGGCAACCTCTCTGAAACACGACATTTGCTACAAGGCCATGATGAATAAAAGAACGAGCTTTCTGCTAATCACACATATTAAAGAAGTTTCGAAACAATGTAAATTTCTTTAATTTAAAAGTGCATGATATTTATTAGTAATTCATCAAAGTTAAGCATGGATTTTTAAGAATTAGTTTCAATCGAAAATGCTTGAAAAGATTGCATAAATTGCGTTCACAACTGCGAGGCTCACTCGTCATTTGAATTCATATCCGTCGTTAATATATGATTTATTTCATATACATCACAAGAAAAGGGAGGTCGCTTTGTAAATGAAAGAATGCCGACACCGAACACAAAGACAAAAGAATCTCAGGAATGTGTGGATATGTTAATTATTTTTTTCTTTCTTATTATTGTTGTAGAGCTGCCCGAACATGCCCCGCCGAACCCTGATCGGAAATTAACCTTAGTCGGAAATAAACCCACACCATAATCGGAAATCAACCCCAAGATTCTCGGAAAAGCCTGAGGTTTCTGGAAGGGAGAAGTCAATGAAATAAAAACACTGTTTTATGTTAACAAGGGTGTTTTATTGATAAAACTTAAACAAACCCTAACCTTCTTACACACGCCATATTGACATAATTAATATCAAAGTAAATATGTCCTATTTCTTTTACAGACAAAGCTTGTTTGTAGTTCCTTATTCACAATGTAAATATCCACTGGTTCTTCCTTTCTTTCAACTAGTTTGGGGCAATCAACTTCGCTGAGCCCGTTGTTCTTTAGTTGGTTCAAGTTGACGGCATGCAAAATTCGTTCTTTCAGTTGTTTCGCCTCGGTTAGTTCACCTCTTTCTCCAAGCTCCAAAGATGTTAGATAAAGATAAGTCCAGGGTAACTTTGGAAACTCGGTCACGAATGCTTCCAGGATTTGCTTTGCTTGAAGCCAAGAGACTCACAGTCACTTTCGGCAATGTTTAGAACATCATCCAGATCAATTTCCTCCATTGCATCATCTTGGTAATCAGGCCACGCATCTTTATTATCCGTCATCAGACAGGAATGTTGTCTTTGACTTGGATGATCGATCAAGGAACCGTTAAAGCGGTTCAGTTTTTCTTCTTGGATCACAGAGTCTAATTTAGCCACATAACTAAACTGTAAAATATGTCCGATAAGAGCCCTTAGCTTATCCACTTCTGTTCATCTTCTTCAACCATATTAGCTATGGAAGAGAATCTGAAAGGCTTTACAGGCTTGAAATGAAATACCGACAACGCGTAAAAGCTACTCTTAAACGTTTTTATACGTCTTTGATATGCAAAGAATTCCAGACGCCTTTCATACGAAAATGAATCCATACTTTACTGTAATAATGTTATTTTCAAAAGAATTGTCAAACTCTGAATATGTGTAATCTCTTGCGATCTATGTCAGAGTCTTGTGTCTGATTCGCCTGTATTTTCGATTATGATGGAACGATGCAAGCTAATGACACGCAGACACACAGCGAAATGTGAATATAAATGAATAGACAGCGTCGCAGTGGGACACCGACTACGCGAATAGTTTATTAGATATTATTGTTGTCCCTCAAACCTTACATGCAAATGTCAGTCAATCAACTTCACATAGGGATTCACTTGCAAACCATTTTATTCTGTTCAACATTTTAGTGGGACAAAAATACAAACATCAAATGTAGATAGAAGAAATGTCTTTTTAAAAAAGCGCCACGGCGAAATATAAACGCGGGGGAAATTGATGGTTGAAAAACTATTCTATCCATTTGTCTCTTAAATTTCACCGAAATGATTTTGAACGTTACTGTTAATCAAGTCGTATTCTGTTCCCATGGGCATCTCGCTCCCTCGAAGTAAAGCAGCCTTTGTCGTTTGGTAATGAGAACTTAAGTGGTGTGATTCAACTCTCAATTATAGGTAAACAAGGGACAGTTTAAGTTGTTTGAAACGATCACTTGAAGCACACGACCAATGATGAATTACACGTTTCTCAACAGACAAAACATGGACTTGAAAATTAAACAAAAAAATACAGAAACTTAAAATGATATCACTTGTCATTGACTTTTACAACATTTGATGGCTGCTAAAGGAGCCGTTGGAATTAGATTTAGGTTTCCACTCTAAGGCTCAACAAATGACACTAGATTGGAGAACAACCCATCCATCAGCTCATTTTGTTTAGCGATCCGTTTCCGCAACATCAGCTCCGTCCAGTGACTTATATGTCGATCGTCCGCGTGAACCAAGAAGTTTGTGTTCAGGCGGACTTTGCCATCGAGTAGAATAGTACCATGTTATTTTTAAATAAAGGGAACAGTAGTTTGAATAGAATGGAGTTGGTATTGCAAGGTAGAATGGACAACCGCGGCCTTTTTAAAGTTTTGTTTCTATCGACCGTCGAAGTAAATGAAAGCATCATTGTTTCTTTCTGTTTCAATGCTGACCGGGATGTTTGCTTCTTTTTTCTTCTTGAGACCAGGCTTCTTACGCGTCAAATAGAGGAACTGGTCATTTGTAAACAACAGACAGATTAAGTTGTTTGGAACGATCAAATAAAGATGGCTCGGTTGTCCTTTTCTTTATTTGTGGCTACGTTTGGCATATTATGCCTGAATTTCGCAATCAGCCTCGATCTCCGATCAGCGGTCTTCCCATCGATTCCCCAGGTTTTCTAATGAATGCTATTCATCCAGTGTGGGTGGATCGCGTTGGGGTTGCTAAGGATGTCGGGAAAGGGTTGTGAATAATGAAGGTAAATCAGTAAACCAAACAGCATGTAGCACAAACACCCTCATTTCTTGCTAAAAAAAAAAGGTTGTGTCATCAAATTCGCCTTTTAGTTGTTGTCATATTCGGACTCCTCCTCTTGCGTTGGGATGGGATGCGGCTCAAACATCCTGTTCAATAAAAATTTTCGTCTGTCCACAGCGGCTTATGTAGCCTCTTCAACATCCATAGATTCGTCCTCCATAAAGCGACGCGGAGTTTTAATGACGTCTCAATGCACACGGTCGTGTTTTAGACGATTAGACCAATGAAGATACTTCAAGACCAACCTTCGCAACCTTCGTATAAAAACGGCTAGGATGGTATTTAAAGCCTCGGCCTCAGCCACCTCTTCAGACGCTCCTTCTTTCAAGATCTTGTCTACTTGTTTGTCATAGCTTTGTCATTCCTCCTCTGAATCAGGGTCCTCCTCTGAGTCCGAGCTTTCTTCTTGGTCTTCTTCTTCCTCTTCTTCTTCATTGCTCCTTTCCATTGCAGCATCGGGTGGAACTTCCTGAAATCTGTCGGCCATTGTTGTGCTTCCCAGTTTTTCTTTGTCTAATCGATCCCAACAGCCTTGCTTCTCATGGCGGTCTCTTTTGTAACTTCGACTGAATGGTTTTTGGCAATACCGACAGAGATGTGCCATTCCCCGAGGGCTTGCTCAAAATAATCATCACGAACTCGTCGACTGTTTTTATGCTCATTTTGAGCACCCCAGATCGAGCCACCCATTTTGCGAAACTCGTGTTGAGCAACTCATTTTGAGAAACTCGTGTTGAGCAAGTCACCTTAAAGTCGTCAACCTCTTCTCAGTCCGTTCTTGCCTGTCTTAATAGTTCTTGTTCTGGGGTGCTCAAAATGAGCATAAAAACAGTCGACGAGCTCGTGATGAGCATTTTGAGCACCCCAGATCTAGCAACTCCTTGTACGAAACTCGTGTTGAGCAACTCATTTTGAGCACCCCATTTCGAGCACTCCATTTCGAGCAACCCATTTTGAGAACTCCAGATCGAGCATCTCATTTTCAGCACCTTTGATCGAGCAATTCAATTTCAGCACCTAGATCGAGCAACTTATTTAGAGAAAATTACGTAGAGCAACTCATTTTAAGAAACTCATGTTGAGCAAGCCACCTTAAAGTCGTCAACCTCTTCTTACTCCGTTCTTGCGTGGCGATTGGTCATAGCTTAAATATCCTGTTGAAAGGGTAGTATGCATTGACAAGCATCCCTGAGACATATCCAAAATGCACCACCTCTCTGGGCCATCAACAGTTCACGACGGCGTTTCAGGGAGTTCGCGTTTCCCCACTTCCCCACTTCACGCAACACTCTTTTATGCCTTCCCAGACGGGTTATCAACGGTGACGGAACAGGAAGATGCTTTTTCAATAAGTTCAAGACCAGTTCGCTGACAGCATTGATAAGGTCGGCCTTGACGTTTTTCAGCAAGTCGCTTTGAATCTTGTAACACAGCTTAAAGAAACGGGAGTTGTCGCACCAGGCGTTTCATTATTTTGCCGTCGTCCTTTTCGTAGCGTATTGCTGCCTCAATAGTTTTTCTTAGATCTGTACCTAACGGCCGAGGGTTTCCTCAGAATGAACACCAGCTCGACAGCTATTGTTATACTCATCATCAGTAGTGCTAGCTCGGAGTAGTCCACTTTTTCAAGATGCTCGATCTAGGTGTTCAAATTGAGTTGCTCGATGGAGGTGCTCAAAATGAGTTGCTCGATCGGGGGTGCTCAAAATGAGCATAAACACAGTCAACGAGCTTGTGATGCTTATTTTGAGCAAGCCCTCGGGGTAGAGCACATCTCTATTGCTATTACCAAAAACCATTCAGTCCAAGTTACAAGGGAGACCGCCACGAGAAGCAAGGCTGTTGGAATTACGTAGACAAAGAACAACTGGAAAACACAACAATGGCCGACAGATTTCAGGAAGTTCCACCCAATGCTGCAATGGAGGAGAGTAATGAAGACTGAGAAGAGGAAGAAGAAGACCAAGAAGAAAGCTCGGACTCGGAGGAGGACGCTGATTCAGAGGAGGAATACGTCAGTGATTGGGACTTCTATTAGAAACCCCTGGGAATCTCTATGCCGAGCAGTCAAAGAGTCACTTAGTCAACGCTATGACAAACAAGTAGACAAGTTCTTGGAAGAGCGAGCGTCTGAAGAGGTGGCTGAGGCCGAGGCTTTCAATACCCTCCTACCCGTTTTCAGACGAAGGTTGAGAAGGTTGTACTTGATCGTCTAAAACACGACCTGTGCATAGAGACGTCATGAAAACTCTACGCCGCTTTATGGAGGAGGAATCTACGGATGTTGAAGAGGCTACAGAAGCCGCTGTGGACAGACGAAAATTTTTATTGAACAGGATGTTTGAGCCGCAAGCCATCACATCGCAAGAGGAGTACGAATATGACAACTCAATAGCAATAAAGCAATAAAGGAGGGTGTTTGTGCTACATGCTGTTTGGTTTACTGATTTACCTTCATTATTAACAACCCTTTCCTGACATCCTTAGCAACCCCAACGTGATCCATCCACACTGGATGAATAGCATTCGTTAGAAAACCTGGGGAGTCGATGGGAAGGTCGCTGATCGGAGATCGAGGTTGGTTGCGAAATTCAGGCCAAAATGCCAAAGGAGGCCACAAATGAAGAAAAGGACAACCGGGCAACCTTCAATTGCTCGTTCCAAACAGCTTAATCTGTCTGTTGTTTACAAATGATCAGTTCCTTTATTTGACGCGTAAAAAATTAGTCTCAAGAAGAAAAAAGAAGCAAACACCCCTGTCAGCATTAAAACGCAAAGAAAACAATGACGCTTTCATTTACTTCGACGGTCAATTATAACGGCGGCGGTTGACCCTCCTACCTTTGAATACCAACTCCATTCTATTCAAAATACTGTTCCCTGTGCTTAAAAATAACATGGTACTATTCTACTCGATGGCAAAGTCCGCCTGAACACAAACTTCTTGGTTCACGTGGATGATCGACAGAGAAATCACCGGACGGAGCTGATGTTGCGGAAACGGATCGCTCAACAAAATGAGCTGATAGATGGGTTGTTCCCCAATCTAGCCTCATTTGTTGAGCCGTAAAGTGGAAACCGAAATTTAATTCCAACGGCTCCTTTAGGAGCCACCAAATGTTGTAAAAGTCAGTGGCCAGTGATATCATTTTAAGTTTCTGTACTTTTGTTTAATTTTCAAGTCCATGTTTTGTCTGTCGAGAAAAGTGTAATTCATCATTAGTCTTGTGCTTCAAGTGAAGATCGTTTCAAACAATTCAAACTGTCTCTCGTTTACCTATAATTGAGAGTTGAATCAAACCACTCAAGTTCTCATTACCAAACGACAAAGGCTGCTTTACCTCGAGAAAGCGAGATGCCCATGAGAACAGAATACGACTTCGTTAACTGTACCGTTAAAAATCATTTCGGTGAAATTTAAGAGACAAATGGATAGAATAGTTTTTCGACCATCATTTCGCCTAATGTTTATGTTTCGCTGTTGTGCTTTTTCGAAAAGATGTTTTTTTTCTCTTTACAGTTGATGTTTTTATTCTCGTTTCACTCAAATGTTGAACACTGTCTATTCATTTATATTTGCATTTCGCTGTGTGTCTGTGTGTCATTAGCTTTAATCTTTCCATCGTAATTTAAGATTCAGGCAAATCAATCACGCGTGTCGCCAACAAAACTCCGACACAGTTCGCAAGAGATTACACAGATTCGGAGTTTGACGTTTATTTTTACAATAGCATTACCACAGTGAAGTATGAATTCCTTTTTATATGAAAGGCGTCTGAAATCCTTTGCATATCAAAGAAGTATGAAACGTTTAAGAGTAGCTTTTATTCGTTGTCCGTATTTCATTTCAAGCCTATAAAGCCTTACAGGTTCTCCTCCATAGCTAATATGGTTGAATAAGATGAACAGAAGAGGATGAGCGCTCCTATTTGACATATTTTACAGCTTACTTATGTGGCTAAACTAGACTCGCTGAACCAAGAAGAAAAAACTGAACCGCTTTAACGGTAGCTTTATTCAACATCCAAGTCAAAGACAACATTCCTGTCTGGTGATGGATAATGAAGATGCGTGGCTTTATTGCCGAGATGATGCAATGGAGAAAATTGATCTGGATAATGTTCTAAACATTGCCGAAAGTGTCTGTCATTTTCTTTGCTTCAAGCTATTCAAATCCTGGAAAGCATTCGTGACCAAGTTTCCAAAGGTACCCTGGACTTCTCTTTATCTAACATCTTTGGAGCTTGGAGAAAGAGATGAACTAACCGAGGCGAAACAACTGAAAGAACGAATTCTCCATGCTGTCAACTTGAACCAACTAAAGAACAACGGGCTCAGCGAAGTTGATTGCCCCAAACTAGTTTAAAGAAAGGAAGAACCAATGGATATTGACATTGTAATTAAGGAACTACAAAAGAAGCTTTGTCTGTAAAAGAAATAGCACATATTTCTTTTTATTTGAATTTTGTCAATATGGCGTTTGTAAAATGGTTACGGTTTGTTTAAGGTTTTTCAATAAAACACCCTTGTTAACATGAAACAATGTTCTTATTTCATTGACTTCTACCCTCCAGAAAACTCAGGTTTTTCCGAGAATCTTCGGGTTTATTTCCGATTAGGGTTCGTGTTTATTTCCGACTAGAGTTTATTTCCGATTAGGGTTCGGCGGGGCATGTTTGGGCAGCTCTACAACAATAATGAGAAAGAAAAAATAATTAACATATCCACACATCCCTGGGATTCTTTTGTCTTTTTTTTTTCGGCGGCGGCATCCTTTCATCTACAAACCGACCCCCTTTTTCCTCTTACATCATTTGCACTCTTCTATTTCACAGGACTATATGAACCCACAATTGGCCTGCTCCCTACGTCACTGCCTTCATAGCTCAGTTGGTTAGAGCATCGCACCGGTATCGCGAGGTCACGGGTTCAAACTCCGTTCAAGTCCTGTATTTTTTTCAGGCTTTTTTTCGCAATTGCATAATTGCGTTCACAACTGCGAGTATCATTCTTCATTTGATTTCATTTCCGCAGTTCATATATGATTAGTGTCACTGTTCCTTAACAAAACCCACCATATTAAACAAAGACAAAGAACAACACAAGTTGGCGTTAATGGGGGAGCACTGCCTTGCGTTAGGTTAGCCTGTGCGACTTCCGGCTATTGCGTGACAAACGATCCTCATTTATCTCCCCAACACTTCGAGCTGAATGCAAAAAAACACGTGCTGGATCGGACAAGAATATCGGTTAGCAAGGCGATATTCAAAGCAACGAGGTCAACAAGCTTGGGGGAAGTCGCTGCACAGACTTAACCAAAACACGTAAGAGTGACCCTTGTTTAATAAATTGCAATAATACGAGACCCCGTCTCCAAAGGTAGGTGGGGGGGGGGGGGGGGCGAATTTACGATAGTTTACAACAAGTACTAACTGCGCTGTACAACAGAACACTAAAGTGAACTCTGAACAGTTCTTTTGAGCTTATATAGCTAGACTAACGTCTACAAAATAGCCAGTAGAAAGAGCTGTACTACAGAACAGCTTGGCATTACACGTAAAATAACATCACCATGAATAGTGCTTTAATATTTTAGGCCAATGCTGTAAACCGTTATCAAATACTAAAGGTAACAAAGCCATAATGTTAAAACCTAATATACAATGAGTCTCAGAATTTAGCGACCTTTGGAGCTTGGCTACACAATAGTTTCATTGAGAGCTGTGCCGCCATGAAAGACCTAAAGATACACGCGTCACGTTCCATTAACTATATTTTACTAGAGTGACAGTAAAATAGCATTTTATTTCATATACATCATTTGAAAAGAATTGTTTGCTTAACTTAAGTCCAAACTAGTTGAAAAACTATGGTCTATCGCTCTCATTATCACTTCTGATGTTCAAGGAGCTTAAATTGGTGTGATGAACGACGATGAACGACCGGCAGCGAACGGCAAGATGTCTTCTTCCAGCCGTTTTTGCGAAGTATTTGTATCTGTTGTGAATAGGAGATATTTTCCCGTCCGACCATTTTATGGAAAAGAAGCAAAGTAAGCAAATCAGGCGGGTAACGTTCGCCGATCGCGACTTCATAAAGATGCTTCAAGATCTATCTAATGCAGGGCTTCAAGAGTTGTTCTCTTTTCTAATAGTCTACTGTTTGTTTGTATTCAAGATCGTGAATCCGCCGTTCTGAGGTGTTGGAGTCGTCCCCTGTGTGCTAAACTGGCAAGAATTCATTTATATCCGTTTATTTTGCTAGTTAATGGAATCGCCTGTATGACTTTCAAAGTAAAACTATTTCTAACCACCTGAAGTCCAATGTTGAGAGACGTGGCTAAACGGCCAAACATGCTCGTCCAGCCGACGATGTTGGATGAAAATGTTTGCTCGTTTTTTGATTGCTTAAATTTGTTTTCGAACAAACATACGCGTCGTGTATTGTTTTCTGGTAATGTTTTACTGTTTTGAGGTTTTTGAACCGTGGTCAATTCCTGTTGACTGCTGTAACCAAAAAATATTGTCGCATGCAAGGAAAGCATGCGAAATTTTTCAATACCAGTCCAAAAACAAATAATAATAATAATAATAATGATAATCGTGGAGCTCCGCTTTAAGGCTTGACTAAATCTATATATTAGATTATTGAATGACGAATCCCTGTTCACGATCAGCGGGCAAGTCTGGGCAAGTCTATTGTTACTAGTGTACCAGAGTTTGGCTTATTAGTAAACCTATCCACTTATTATGTATTTACCTAGGCAGTTTGAATTAATGTTTATGATTTATCTATCCCTATCCTTATCCCTATCACTTACCTACCCCAAAACAAGGCTTATCTTTCTTGAACATATACTACTTCAGTTACACTTCAGGGTCAAGAAAGAACAACGACAAAACACTACACTGTACAACTTATCGCACCAAACACAAGTCGGTTTTGCTTCTTCTCTGATTCGGCCTATCCATATTTAGAAGTGCTTTAAAACGGAGAGATTTATTTTCCATAAAAATAAAATACCATGTGTGGAGTTTCATAAACGTTGGAATAAGGACGGTACCGAGAGGCTGTTATTTATTATCTTGTCAATATTCATGAAAATACAAATCCTGGGTTGTTTTGTCCAGGTACTTTTTAGATGGGCTCAAACTAGCTAAGTAAGTAGACCTTAGGTACACAAAGAGCTCGAGAATAAATACCGTATGCAAGCGTTCATAATAAAAATTCTAAGTACATTTAAAACTAGAAATAGTTTTAAATGCCCCCGTATTTTAATTTTTGAGTAGTTGTGTGGTTGTAAATATTAAAATACTAAAGACATTGTTGCTCATTTCTGCATTGTTGTTAGTGAAATAAAGCAGTTCTCTAATTTCATGTGTAAGAAGCATATTTCTCCAGTACATCAATGGCAGAAGCAATATTTGATTTAGTGTCATTGTTCAACAATTGAGATTTAGATGGCTGTTTTGTCTTGTTTGCGCGGATTTCGTCGGGTTTGTTTACGTATAGGATTCCGTGAATTGAGATACACAGAAAAACAGACAATAAGCTTGCCTGAATAAAAAAAATGTTTAGATGAGCCTGAGTTTATGCCTGAAAAGTAAATGCGTTGAATGTAATTTTTTCCTCGAGTTAATCTTCGCGAAGACGAAGCACTCGGATGCTGGCAGCCATTTTGATGTGAAAGCAAGAATGTTACCCGGCACAACCTTGCGCGCCTAGTTTCATCAAATCGGGAACGCTTCCCATACTACAAACACATTTCTTACATTTCTTACATTTTTGAAATTCCTTGTATATATTTACGCGGGGACTCCTAGAGTGCCTCCTCGGGTTTTGGCCTCTGGGCCGAAACCCTGCGGGGGCAATGACGGGCCTGTCAGTCAAATCAAGCACAAAAGTAGTTAAACGTATGTAGCGTGCTTTTATCGACATATGAGGCCTCGAAACATCAGAATTGCCTTATTACCTTGGCGTATCCTTCTTCTACTCCAACGAAAGCGGGATTTATCGTTTCATCAAGCCTACAACTTTCTCGTTCTCGAGAATGAGTTAAGGGTAAGACGAAGAAACCGTCTGCGGATAATGTATATGATTTTAAGCAAAGTCGGTCAAAATGAAGAAGACGTGAGCGCTGGATTAGCTTATACTGTATATTAGCTTATAATGTACTAGAATTTTATGAAACCTTTATTTAAGTGTCATAAAATTCTAGTACATTATAAGCTAATATACAGTATAAGCTAATCCAGCGCTAAATTTTCTTTGAAAAGAGCATTATAGGGTGACACATGAAACCCGTTGAGTACTTATGTGACCTTGTGAGGTTGGCATTACAGAAGCAGCACACGAGGTTTAAGGTTCCGGTTAGCGTGTGAGAAATAGTTGATCTTGGACTCTGGAGATCGATTGGCAACAGGTAAGAGCTATAGAAATTGTAGATGTGGATTACAGTTTTTGTTTGGGAGGTGAACGGCAAAACGTATTTGCAGAGTTTGAAGTCGTTTCTAATTGAAGTCGTTTCTAAGTTTGAAGACTCCTATGGAATTTCCCAAATAGTCGGAGCAATCGATGGATGTCAAATAAAATAAATACATCACCAGACAACCATAAGTATTATTTTAATCAAATAGCATGCTATTGTTGGGTATCCTGGCAGTATACATGATACGCATAGTGGTCTTTATTATTTAGCAGAAAACGAACAAATCACTAGTATTCCAGCACGCAATATAAATGGCACTGAAATCAAGCCGCTCCTTGCTGGCGACATTGCTTGTCCCCTGACAAGCTGGGTCGTTAAACCCTACCCTGACCGAGGTCGCTTAATTCCAGAGGCAACAGACTCGAAACATCAGTCCACAGAAAGTCTACGAACACTGGTCTGCTTCTCCATTATCACAGCCATGTCGACAAACGATACAAAGATTGTTTACTTTCTACTATGATCTATCGCGCTTACCGCCTGTCATCTACTCCTGCTTCGTTTTCTGAGGAATGTGAATAGCTTCGCTCTACCTTCCTAAACTTGGATTATCCAATAACTTTGATCAATTCATCGATCAACAAATTTCTACAGAATATCGATGTACCCGATAATGCAGGTGATGACAGTTCTACTATCATTCTATCACTACCATTTAAAGATCAACAATCCACCAACTCAGTCAAAAGGCAATTGCAAATTCTCAGCGCGAACATTGGTGTTCAAATCAAGCCTGTCTTTCAGTCAAAGAAGATCGGTCAAGTTCTCGCTCCTAAAGAAAAGAAGCCCCCTATTGTAAACAATCAATGCGTGGTCTACAAATTTTAATGTAATCTGTGCGACGCCAGTTATGTCGGGTTTACAACTCGGCATTTACACCAACGCATTAGCGAACACAAACATTCAGCAACCGGGAGGCATCTTGAAGGACATGGTTTGTCGAAGTCTGATTTAGAAGACAAACAGTTTACTGTTTTGGGAAAATTCCGATCGAAATTTGACTGTTTAATTTTTGAGATGTTTTTCATGAAGGAATTGAACCCTGAGTTAAATACTCAGAAAGACTCTATTCGTGCGGAACTTTTTTCGTGACATATTTTATCATTCTATTATTCATTCACATCACATTACGTAACCGCTCGAGTCTCTTAGGAATTCTTTTACATTTATATTCGTTCTCAACTTTGTTCACTTTCGATTTGAAAATGACGTTTGTGAGAACGTCGAAACGTCGTCGTTTTTAAAACCTTTTTAAATTTTAACCGAGATGATTTTAAGTTTTTCAATATTTTCGCGATGTTTTATAGTTAAATTGTAAAATAAAACAAATAAAAAAAAGTCACTAAACTATTACAAGATTACTATAAGATATGCATTAGATTACTACATTACGCTAACTGATTTAATACCTTACGCTAACTGGCAGAGACAATTTTCATGTAGTTACAAGTTAAAGAAAAGGAAGAAAGAAATAGTACAAGAAAGGAGATAAGGGAGAATTGTGGTATACGTCTGTAAGCGAAGTATATAGCTATAGAGCACAATAATTACTGGAGTAGTGGTGTCGGAGCCCATCAAATACCGGCGCAAAGCACAACTGCCTGGGGGCCTTATGTCAAAGAATTAGGGCTACCAACTTCAACTTACCTCCGGGGGTGGCAAGTCTCGTTGGTAGCCTTAATTCTTTGAAATAAGGCCCACAGGCAGTTGCGCAAAGCTATTACCAACGAAAAGCTTGGATAAATCAAACAAAATTGGGGAAATGGGCTGAAGAAAGGGGTTGTGATGTAGTGGTTGTCGACCAATAAAGAAAATCGGCCCCAGTATATGGTAACTGATCTGCTGCGCTACAACGTTCGGCAGGCGTTGATAAAAGAAATCAACACCTGGCTGGTGACACAAAAAAACCATGGCAAACCCTGCAGGCGCCAAATGCGCCACGTTCGTGAGCTGTTGAAGCACGATATGAACCCCTGGGCGTTCATTATAAGAGCGAATGTCCCCAAATTTGCGGATGAATGTGGGGAGTGTTGTTTGATGGCGGCGTCCCACCTTCCAACTGCAGAAAAAGAATTTATGGACAAATGGTTAACAGTTGAAGGTTTTCGACACGATCCATTAGATATCGGCGTTCACATACAAATGGATTTGTTTGAGCGCATCAACCAACTGCCGTTCGAGTTGCGCGAGAAAATTCGCCGCTACCATACCCAAAACCAGCTGAATAAACGAAAGAGAATGGGGTGGGACCAGGTGCACAAGGAGCTTTTGGGAACCCCTTTTGATGTTTATTTTTCCAATTTTTTTCAACGAGGGTTGGTCGTTTGAACAATAGCACCTTTATTGCAGATGGATCTGCAAAAAAAAATCAACCAACTCCCACCCGAGTTGAGGGAAGTTATCCTTCAAAAAACAATAAAATCCCAAATTCGAGACAAAAAAAGAGCAGGCTGGGATGAAGTACATAGCGATATCTTTCTTTTCTCTGAAGGCGCCCCTTTCTGTCGCATTGAAAACGTTTACACCTTTATGACCAAATGTGTGAAATGCCCCGATTGCCGGCGGAATGGGTGTTGTGTGGCTTGTGCGTTAAAAAATAGGAGCCACCAATCTTATCCCATTGGAGTCGATTATATTGAAGAAAAGTGGGTAATGGAATACTCATGGCTGCCACATTTCTACTCGCAATGTATTGGTGGGTGGTGCCCCTTGCAAGTAAACTTCAAGGATGGCCCAGAACCCTTGAGGAAGAGGTCGTAGAAGAATTTCAGCGCGTTGCAAACGAACTTTCGGAATAAGGCTTAGAAACCTGGATTTAAACCCCCAGACCAAGTTTCTCTTTCGCATTAATCGCGTGGCGAGCCAGCGCGTGGCCCCATTGTCTCTGTTTCCATAGAATCGCGTCAAGCGCTTTGACCATTTTTCGGTCAGCAACATGCTTGCAATTTTTTTTTCGTTCTCGCCATACTTTTTTGCACGGAAATCGCAACTGCGTAATCAACATCATGCTGCATTGCCACAGCATCAGCCGAGCCAGTCGGTTTCTGAAATACTTACAAGATTGTACCCGTTTCAGGGTCAAAACTCAGCTGATGGTGCAAGGGGTTGTAAGGTCCGGTGTAATGGTGGCCGGGCAGGGTCCAACAACCTTTTGGCGCCGGCAGTTTCCCAATCAGCGCATGAACATCCACGCCCGTTCCATAGTAGTTGCGCAGGGCTTTCTTGAAAACATCCGCGAAACCGCGGTGCTGGGAAATGGCTTTGCCGAAAGCTTTCAAAAACTTCGTGTCAGTTGCGAATTTGGGAACCAGCACACCATGCGAAACAAACCGGGGATCGAACAGGTTTCCAAGACCTCTTCCATAACCTTTCCATTTTACCCAGGAGCCATAGCTGCGGGAGCCTCTCCTTTTGTTGTAATCCGCATATTGCCGTTTGTATTCAGCCACCATCGCCCGTCCCTCTTTTTCAGAAACTTCAGGGCCTCTGAAAAGTTTGGGGTCAGAGACGACATCCCACACTTTTTTGAAATCCACGAAAGGAAAGGGAACAGGGAGACCTCTTCCATCAAAATCAGCCAAAACACCAGAGCCCTCTACATGAGAGGATGAGAGGGCCCCGCTAGTTTCCCGACTTTCTCTTTCGAGGTGTTTTCGGTTGCCGCGGCTTCTTTGGGGCTGTTCCCCCATTGGTTAAAACTTTGTTTTCGTTATCCCACAAACTCCGCACTTGGCTTTCCCCATCTTTCTCCCATTTTTGGTCGTAACGACAGTTTCAGACCCAGGCACATTCTGTGCCTGCGCCTGAGTTCTGCGCCTGTCTCGTACGCAATACCAATTATCCATTTGTTATATTCACAAAAGAAGTTTTCACCACTTCCTCATTGCGGTGGACATCTTCAGAAAATATTTTGACAAGGTCCTTGTAACTTGTGCCTTTGTTGCCTTCGTTGAGGGAAAGCAGGCAGTGATACCCACACCGCACACTTCCAATCCACTGGATTTGGTTGTCATTCCGAAGAAAGGTTTTATGCCCCAACTTTCGTATTTCCTTCTCCCACTCATTAGGAAGTGGAAGCCCAAAGGAATCAAAATATTCCATATCTTTCCCCTTCCAGCAGCAAACCCAAGGTGTGCCCAAAGTTCCGAAATCATTCAGCTTGATAATGCAGGGCGAATGGTGTAGGGGTTTGGCCTCGTTGCGAGAGAATATGCCCTTGAATAGGATGCCAAGATATTCACACCAATTCAGCAGGTCAACATTGGAAAGAGGCACATTTTTTGAATTTCATCTTTTTTTCCCCGCCCCATCATTGGGTACTTCCAGTCTTCCCACCTTCCAAAGATAGAAGGAGGGTGCATTTGCATTCCACGCCCCGCCGGAGGCGCAGGAAGATGAGGGGGTGCAGACCTTCTTGATCTGGATGTGCCAACACGCGTCCCACTTCCTAACTCTTTCTTTACGAGGCTTGTTGCCAAAGGAATGCCGAGGGAAGCAAGCATGCCAAGAAAGCCCTCATATTGCGCCGCGCCGCCGCGAACAACACCCTTTCCGACAAGATACCTCTGAAGAGCCCTTTGCTGAGCAGGCGGCACAATTTGCGCAAGTCTGTATAGCTGTATCTCCTTGGGGCCAACATTGCTGCTTTTCCGCGCCGAAGCTAAGACCAGCCATGCCCAAAGCCTTGCCAACAGAGGGGGCAAGAGCCCGCCCAAGGCTTAGCGCGGTAGAAAAGAGGTTGCCTCCAATTAACTTTTTTGTTTTTCCAATTTGGGTCTTGCTGGATGAGATATCCGCGCCATGACCAGTTCTGGCGGCCTTCTTTAGTCGGGTTATTTGTGTGGCGGTCAATGGAAGTTCGTCGCCCTTTCCGATCTGTTACGGCTTGACACGCAGAGTCACGGCCGCCCTTTCTTGCACCGCCTTTGCGAGACTGCACCTTTCGTCCTCCGACAAAGCGACGTTAAATGAGTGATACACAGTTGGCATCTTATACCAAAGAAGAAAATTTCCAATAGTTTACGCAACAACCAACTCATCCCCAATTGCTTTTATTACCACCTCTTCTTCATTCAAGACGGCGGCGTACAAGCGGTAATTAGCTGTGGCGCCTTGGTTCAAGTTATAGTGCAAAATCAACTTTTTCGAATCCCCAGTCATACTTTCCTTTGTTGGTCGGAGATCAAAATATACGACAGGGTAAAGTGTCGAATAGTTGGCTTCATTCAGCTGGTTCCCAGTGTTCACATCATTTCTCCTGTAGCTGAAGTCCATCAGGTCGCGTAGTATTCGTATTTGGTCTTCTTCCTTGTACTCCAGTTGGGGATAAAAGGTCGAACCATACTCCAGGAGGCAAGTTTTGAGTTTCGCTCCACCGTCAAGAGCGAAAGTGTCGAAAGTCTATGTGTTGACGGTGGTGGTTTCTATCCTCGCAATTTTTTGAATGAAAATAAACACATGCTTTGCGTTTTTGACGCCGGGGTTATCAACCACTGCCCCCCTGCATCCTGTCGGTCTCCGTACCCTATCAGGTCTTCCTTCAGGGAGCGCCATTGGGTGGTTTCAGAAAGTTTTCATTTACAAGTTTCTGTCCTTCAGGCGCTAACGTCAACCTTGGAACCCACAGCTCGAACGTCTTGACAACAATTCGGTGTTTGGCGTCGGCGGCGCCCCCGAAAAGTAACTCTCTGTCATCCCGCAGCTCTAGGTCAAACCGCAGTTTCATTGGAGGAAGGAGTCTGTCAGACAACTCCGCAAAGAAGGAATAGTTTTTGAGAGGAATTATTGTTTTGACCGTTGTTTGGGGATCTCCTTGTGAAAGAAGCGCGCGCGCCCTGATCCTAAGGTTGGATGCGACGGCACCCGTTACAGTTGTATTGTCGTTGTCGAGATCCCAAAATTCGTCTTTTGCCACACTTCGCGCGTAGTCATCGGAAAACTCCAACAGGTTTTGATGAAGATGACTTTGTGAATTTTGTTCGCTTCATGAAGCATTGTACCGGAGGACCCCACCTTTAAAGACTGGATGAGGGAAAAAGAACCGTTGACGGGTGCCGAAGCCGTGTCGGCTGCCACAAAATTTCCGTTCGCCGTGACTTGCAGCTTATATTCCACTCGGAAATAAGCGTTGTACCAATCAAAAATGACGTCTCAGTCCGTCACATTGAGGTTAATCGTGCCCGTGTTTTGCGCTTGCCCATTTTGGGCAATTTGATTGGGGCGGTCGGAACGAATTGAATGCAGTCCACCTTTTCAAGCAGGCGAGGCGTTCTGAACATCGCTGTATACAAACACAAAAAAAACTTTGGCTTTGCGGGGCGTTTACAGTTGGCTCGCCAAAGTTTGAGAGAGTTTTACCATTGAGTCTGATGTCGAGGCAGGAACTCCTTTCCCCGGTCTGTTGCGGCTTTGCAGCAGTTGACGAATTGTTTTTCCACCCGTTTTGGTTGCCTTTGCGACCACCTTGTCGGCTGCCTTTTCGACCGCCTTTGAGGCAGCCTTTTTCAGTGCCGGCGCGGCCGCTTTTTGGAGTTGTTTTCCAATTGCCATGAGGGTGTCGCGGATCACACCGGACCCTTTGTGTTTGAAGCGGTACCGGCCAGTGCGCGTGTCCCAAAATTTCATCCACTCGCTCTGGCAGTTCATGTTGTGTATACTCTGGCGAAATTTTTTTCACGAAGGGGCTTCACGAATCATGAGAGCCACCGCCACATCGGCGTGGTTGAGGTTGAGAATCTTGGTCCGCCCATCGATAACGCGAATTCGCACCGAGTCTATGCGGGATTTGTTGACTGGGTGGAACGTCGGGCGGAGGGGCTCTTTGGTGAAAGGGTAGCTAACCTCAAGGTTGGCTGTGGGAAAGGTGAACAAAACATCACTTGGAATGTCGCTGGCCCGCCGCGAGATCAGGTTGCAATGCAGAAACACCCAGTCGACACTTCGTGTGATATCAGGAGTTTTGTCCACCGTGAATGTTGTGGCGCCTTTCAGGACTTTCTTTTCGAAGCCCAACAGTTTTCCAAAATTACCAGTCGAGAGGTCAAGTTCGTACCCAGTCGCGACTCCGATCACGACCCTAGTGACGGCGTAATCGAAGTACAGTTCGAAGACATGTTTCTTTTCTGCCGCGGTGGGGTCCACAAAACCGCTTCGCGTCTTCAAGACACGATTGAAGTCGGTATAGTCGTACATCCCATTGGGAAGGGTCAACGTTTTCCAAGCTTCCCCCGCCTTCCGCCATTTCAGTGTGTTGTTGTTGTATTCGGCCGAAACGTTGTACCAGGAGTAGCTCATGGTGGTGAGCTCGTCGAGCGCCGCTTCGTAGTGTTTTGTGCTGTCGAGCAGGATTGCTGGGTTGAAAAATATCTCGAAGTAGTGCGACTTCTGGTTGGCTCCGTTCCGTTGCAGCTTTGCAAGGCTCGAGTCGAGCAGCAGGTGAAACATCTTACCGTATGAAATAGTTGAAAATTTTGCGGGCCTGAAATTCATTCACGACACCTCGCTGGAGCAGCTTTTCCACCAACGCAGAAACCTCTTTGCGAAGCTTCGTTGAAGAGTTGCCGGCCTGCATCGAACCGAGGCCCACATACAATCGGTGGACCATTCTGTCGGCGGCCTTCCCAAACCAATACCATACTTTTCCCATTCTAACCTGTGATCATCTTCGTCGTCCTCAGGTTCAAATGCGGGCCGGCGCGCCAAAACCGCTTCTTCCAAAGTTGTGGTGGGGCGTGGTCTTGTTTTCTTTGATGGAGTTCGTTTCAAACCCCTTTTTCCTCTTGCAGCAGCAAGGGGAAACCTCCTGCCTTGAGGCAGACAACTCCCTTTGTTGGGTTTGAACCCCGGCAACGAAATCCTGGAGATCTCTCACAGTGTATCCATGGAAACGAGAGGTAATCTTTTTGACTGTGTAGTTGGGGTCATCACCATACTGTGTGACGAGTCGTTTTGCCGTCCGCAAGGCCTCAGATTCGTTTGACTCACTGAGAAAACTTGTTTCCACTGGCTCATACCATGTCGGGCGCGGAGGTGGGAGGGGAGCTTCAGCCTCTTCTTCTTCCAACGGCGGCGGCGGAGCAGGAAACTCTTCCTCTTCTTCTTCCTCCTCTTCCTCCTCTTCGGGAGTTGGTGGTGGTGTTTCAGCCTCAGGCCTGAAATCGCCCCAATCAAACAGGTTGAAGCGGTCGAAATCGTCCATTGCGTAGTCGGGTCCTCCCGCGTCTTCCACGGGCGCCTGCACATTTCGGTCCAACCTCCTTGTTACTGGTTTTAAAAGCTTTTCTGCCTCAATCTGGCCAACCTTTTGTGCGATCCGGTTTGTTTTGTATTTCTGCCGGATCTCTTGCTCCTGTTTCTCAACTTCGGCTTCAGTCTCTGCACGTTGCCTCCACTTTTTCACAGACATAGTATACAAAAGAGAACAAAATGAGGATCCCAAGTTACGATCCCGCTACTGCCGGCTCAAACGGTTTTGTCCAACTTCATCCGGCCATGCCCGACGACATCTTCCGCATGTACATTGCGGGCCTCAGCAATTCGGGCAAAACAAACATCCTGCTCCACATGCTCTATGAGTTGTTGTTTTTCGACAAAATTTTTCTTTTTTCGAAAAACCTGCACCAGAAAAAATACCAAAACCTCTTGCGCGACTTCGAAGACATCAGCTCCGCGGTGGACTATGATGTCATCGAGGCATTCCCAGGAAACGAGATACTTCCGCTGGAAGAGACCCTGGTCGAGGGGCAAAAAATAGTGATTTTCGACGACTTGGTTTGTAACAAGAACCAAGACGACATCATCAACTATTTCATCAACGGCCGGCACCGGAACTGCAGCATCATTTACCTGGCCCGAACATTTTTCAAATGGCCCAAAGACATCCGGGAAAACTGCAGCCATTTTTTCAATTTCGAGTTCAGTCCGAGCGAACACCAATTTATTTCACGGCACCTGGGATTCCCCCTGGACAAGGTGAACCGTGCGACCAAGGACAAGTATTCCTTCCTGTACATTGACAAACCCCGCAAGTTGAAAAAGAAAAACTTCGACGAACCTGTTTAAACCTTCTCGAAGGCGCCGAGCGCCGCCAGAAAGTTTTTGGCGCGTTCGTCGCCCATTTCACTTGCGTTTTCCAGGACAATAGGTTTCAAGCTCATGATTGTGTTTTTGACGGCCTCAGCGACCGCCTCGTAAAATAAAATTTTGTATTCGGTTGGTAGCATTTGCACGAAATGGCGGGGGTCTTGATCCTCATGGCGTATTAAACGTTACAGGTGGTTTTCAAGGTTAAAATAAACCTCAGCCTCGTTATCTGGAATTGTGAGGCATTTTTCATACAAAACATCGTGAATTGCTTGCAACAAACAACCCACATAACCCCCCCCCCCCCCCCGCTGTTTTTACGCACACGTTTGAGCGGTCCACCAGCGCCCAGAAGTCGCGGTTTGTCAGTGCACCACTCGCCATCGTACCCCACCGCCCTTCCTCTAATTGGCCGGACCGGGTATGGTAAAAGAAAAACCAAGGAAAATTTTCGACGAAAGAATATAACGGGTGTATTTGCCACGCGGCGTAGAAGACACACGACGACCGCGGGGGTGTCGACGGAGGGTTTTGTCCAGCGAGACGGGAGCACCCCAATAACAGGCCCTCTCGATGTGGGCGGGCACACGATTGAGAATCTGGCTTCTCCAATCGCTCCCCTTGACGCAGTCAACTCTGAATACGCCTCCACCAGCTTTCTCGCAAGGGATGGAAGCACCGACATGACAGGAGACCTGAAAATGGGGGAACATTTTATCACCAAAGTTGGGTACCCCAAAGACGCTCTCGATGCCGCGAATAAAAGCTACGTCGATTCGGAAATCGCGGAATGTCTTAAACGAGACGGAACGAACCCAGCTTGGGTGATTTGGATATAAATGGGTAAACAATCAAAGACATTAAAAATGTTGATGCGTAGGCCCCAAGCGACCAAGCTTGGGGACATTTATGGAACAAGACATTTATATATTTCCTATTTAACACCCAGTGCCATTGTTCTCTCTGCACTAAATCACTGATTGCAGTCTGTAAAGATGCTAAAACAAGTGTGTCAGGAAAACGGGGGCGGTCCTTTTTGTCAGCAGGGAAATTCTCAGGGGTAATATATAGTAAACGTGCTAAAACAAACAGGTTGCAAAATTAAAAACAGGCTGCAATATTAAAAATATTGCAGTGTACAGGCTGCATTATTTTTAATATTGCAGCCAATTTGTTATGCTTAGTAGATATGGCTCTTTTAAAACGGCCTTGTTTTACGCCAAGAAACGCCAATCTTTAAATACTTTAAGGATCCAGCGCCATTTCCTCCAACTGTTTCAGCCGCCCAACTTCTTCCAAATTCTTCCAACTCGGTTGGCTTCTCACAAAGCGCTCATCTGAAGCAAAATTAAACACCACACATTACTAATAAAAATGCCATGGCGCGATTCAATTAAATAATGTATTAAAAGCAGGAAAATTAAACGGGCTAATGAAACTTACCCTCGTTCTCCAAACCACCAGCTTTAGGTGAATCTTCGCCAGTATTTCGAGTTCGGTTTTGTTGTGTTCTAAAAATCACCTCTTCATCCTCGTCTGATGTGAAGCCATCGTCGTACACTTGTTTCATGACTGGTCACATTTGAAGGAAAAAGTTACTCTGCACGTGCAAATACCACGGTATATCTAATTGTCTATTGTTTCCGTATGGTTTGCCGGAAAACAAAGACGAACTAAAGAGATCTATTGAAATTATCATTAGTGGCAATTGTTCAGCAAACCCGCTAGTTGGAAAGCATCACATGCTCAAAAACAAACAACACAAATCAACTATTAAAACAAAGGCATCTACAGAAAAAACTATGATAAGTGCAAAACGGGCCGCATTTCTCAGACTGCAAGTTGTTTTGCAGTAGTTCAGAGACCTACTTGTTAAAAAATGTTGAAAACAACAACACATACACGAAACGCAATCAAATGTTGAAACGCTACTGCTTTTATTGGGATGCAAGGCATCTCAGTCACCAATTCCCGATTGTGCTAATCAACAAGTGCTAATTATGTTCTTTTGTGCGTTCAGGAACAAAGCGGAAGGGGCGCCTGCAATCAGTGATTTAGTGCAGAGAGAGAACAATGGCACTGGGTGCTGAATAGTAAATATATTAGATAGTTACTTCGGCCAACAGGAATATGTGATATAATGCAGTCAGCTTCGGGCTAGCCCTCAGCTGACTGCAATATATCACATATTGCTGCCGGCCGAAGTAATTATCTAATACTTGGATCTGCACGGCAGAACAACAGGCTCAACCACAGGCCACCTCGTCGTTTATGGGGTTTCTGGGCATGTTTCCAATGTAGACTCGGGCGTCTTTGATAAAGTTTGGAGTGTGGAGAACGGCAAAATGATCATGCAAACCAATTTTTATATGACTGGGCAATTTCTCTTGCAACCAAAATTGGGGACCGACTTTGATTTGAATCACAAAAAAATAAAAAGCGGCCCAAACAAAGTGTTTTGGGCGAACCCTTACGGTATGGTAGTGGATACAGATCTGTTTCTTGATAACCACGCTCTTTAGAATCTGAAACTGGGTGATGATTTGAATCTGAATGGAAAAGTCGTCGTCGATGAAAATACGGCATTGTTTGGTGGAACAAACGGGCAGATGACAATGATGAATGACTTGAACATGAACAGTTTTTGATTCTTGAACCCAAATTGGGTGGAAATTTGAATTTAAACGACAACTGGGTTTACAATAATTATCGCCCATTGTTCAGCTCAAGCGTCCACGGTCTGACAATGCAAAATGCGTTGAATATGACTAGGGGTGTGATTTATCAACCGAAGTTGGGTGGAGATTTGGATTTACAATCAAGCTGTTCGCAACAATAACGTTCCTCTTTTCGCCTATCAGCAGGGGGCAATAAAATGGACCCGCCCTTTACTATTACCTGGAGTGGTGTATCACTTGAGAAGCGACCCAATAACGGGGCCAAAAACCCATGGTAGACGCGCAAACGCTTATAACATTTTTCCTGCGTTCTGGTCACCTCACGGGTTGTTTTTCTCAAAATTTCTGAGTTACAGAGTTTTCGTTGTGAGGGGGAGTCTTAGCACCTTGTCGATTGACATCTATATTCTTTTCAAAAGGTCCCCAACCAGTTTTTCATGAAGTCGAATACAAGATGCTTTCTCAAATGGAAGTGCTGGACAGTGGTTAAGCTCAACGGGCTATTTCCCACAATTTTCACTCCACAAAAGCAGCCAACATGTTCTATGGGCAATGGGAGTGCCGGTGGGGGTTGAAAAAATAATTCAAGGGGAGTTCGTTCCTCGTGGAGCGTAAAATTTTTCAACAGGTTAATACACAATGGCCAAATGGTTCAACCGTGTTTTCAACACCCCCCTCAGAAAATTCGTGTGTTCGCCTTCAACTACATCGACCCGGCCCTTTCAAGGGACATGATTGAAATGTTGAAAAAACTCTACACTTTCTATCACAAAAAACATTGGGGCTAAGACAAGCTCTTCCGCTCCTTTCAAAGAAAAAACCTTATTTGCAATATCGTGGCAGGCAAGGCCATCATCACGTCTGCGGTTGCGGGGGTATTACCTTGAACCCGTATGTATTTGCCGCTTTGGCAGCTTTCGGGCTTGTCGTCAAAGGTGTGGCAAGCTTCAAAACATACGACAAAAAAGCGGAGAGGGCCAACTTCGCCAGGGTTGAGTACAAAAAAATTCTGGACGCAATCCGCTTCCACCTTACGGGTGAGGCTTTCGAAGAAAAAGCGTTTCTTGACAGGCTGAAACTGGTTGACGACTTCGCCAGCGACCACTGCATGGAGATTCCCAAAAAAAATCCAGGCGAAATACGCCAAATGTTTCGTCGCGGAGTCCTAGACGCTATTCGCGACCCACCACCAGCCGTCGAACCTTTCTTTCGCCCGGCGTCGCGTTGCTGGTTGCACTGACGACAAGGAAGAGGTTCGCAAGAATTTCTTCTTTGCGCGGCCAGATTTTTTCTGGAACCGCTTGACAGAATTCGAACAGTAAGCAAACGTAGTTTACCCATCTTGGGAAAACATACTCCCTGAAATCGTGGATGAGATTTCCCAAAAACTTCCTCCGTAAAGGGGCGTTGTATTCTTGCCTGGCGTTGACGGCGTCAAATATTCCGTGTTTTTGGAGAACTTTGCGGAGATTGGTGTATGAAACGGGGTTGACTGCCCACCCCAACTCTTCTTTGGTTTTGGTTGGAGCGGCGAGCTCCTCAACTTTTCCGCAGCGCCGGCACACAAGCTCAAAACTGTCAAAAACCTCCTTCATTCTTTCGCCGCAACATTCGTGTGCGTTCGCCATCTTTCCCACTGTTTTATATATTCAACATGCAAACCCCTGCCTTGCAGAAGCGCCTTTCAAAAATTTGCTACAGCCCAAAAGGCTATTGGAAAGGGTTGGCTGCAGTCAAAAAACTGGCTCAAACCGCAGAGGTTTCAGACAGTGTTGTGAAACAGTGGTTGCAGAAGCAGGCTCTTTGGCAGATCGTTCTTCCCGCGCCGCGGCGCATTCCCCGGCCGAAGATCGACGTGCCAACACCTAACGCGGTGCAGCAAGCCGACCTGCTCTTCATGCCGCACGACAAGGTGGGGCGCAAAACTTTCAAATACGTGCTGACTGTGGTCGACGTGGCTAGCCGCTTTAAGGCGGCTGAAACCCTGACCTCAAAAAATTCTGACGAGGTGGCGTGGGCCTTTGAAAGGATTCACAGCGCGGCCCTTTCAAGTGGCCAAAGCTGCTGCAGGTGGACCCGGGGCGAGAGTTTGTGAGTGCTTTTTCCAGAGTCATGGAGGCTCATGGAACGGGCATTCGCCGTGGGCATGTGGAAGTGCACCGCGACCAGGTAATCGTGAAACGTTTCAACCGCAAGCTTGCCGAGCGGCTGTTCGAACACCAATACGCGGTCGAAATGCGGCTGCCGGAGGGCGAGCGATCTGTTGTGTGGGTGGCAAGTCTCCCCAGGGTTGTGCCCGCGCTCAACAACCAGACCACGTGGCTGACAAGGTTGAAACTCGCAGATGCGATCCGGGAACAATCTGTTTTCGCACAAGCAGCAACCCCGTATTTGAGACCTGTTGGCGCGGCCGAAAAAAGGCTCCCTGATGACATGGAATATTTCGCTTCTTGTTGCAGCCTGGTGAGTTGGAGGGCGGTGTGCAAAGGGCCACAGACCCTGTTTGGTCTTTGCAAACTTTCACACTCGAAAGGTCTGTGATCAAACCAAACCAGCCTGTTATGTACTGGCTTTCCGATGGGCCGAAACGCAGCTTCGTGCGCGAAGAGTTGATGGTTATTCCCCCAAACACTGAATTGCCCCCGAGCAACCCAGGTTAGTCTTCGAACACCTGATCCAGAAAAGCAAGCAAATCTGCTTCGCCGCCCCCCGTGTGAAACTCAATCATCCTCCAATCAACCATTCGGAAACCTTTGTTTTTCGCCATGTCCTTCGCCCCTTCCAGCGCTGATTTGAATCGTTTCCATGTGATTTCGTTCTGGGTTTTCGACATTCCTTTCGTGCTAGGTTTGTTTTTCCGTTTTCTTCCTCCACAAAGTAACATTTCGAGCAAAGCGCGATCATCCGCAGGCCCACACACTCGAGTTTGAACAGCCCTGGTGTGCGGCCGCTCCACTTGTCCCAAGCCAGCCACTCTTTTTTACGCGCCTTAAATTTTGACTGCATTTCGGGATTCACAACATCTTCCAAGGTTTCGCCGCTGATCGCCATGTAGTTGCTGTCGGTGTCCATCTGGATCAGCTCAAAATCGCTCCTGTCGACAAACCTGTCAAGAAAGTCGTAATAAAACTCCAACATCCGCAAATTCGCCAGCTGATACACCGCGATACCAACCTGAAATGGTCTTCAACCACCTTCTCGTCTTTAGTGTAAACGACATTAGTTTGGCGCTCCATGGCTTCGATCATTTTCCCGTAAGTACTGTTGCCAACAGCTTCAAAACCTCTGCAAGCAGGGCTTTGCTTTTTCTACGTCTCCGGTGCGGCGCGCCTCAGTCACTTGCTCAACGAACCATGTAAAGATTTTCTTTGGTTGTGAACTGTGAACTGCTTTGATAACCGCTCCGTAAGACACATACCACCGCAGAAGTGGAGCATACACCAACATCTTTTCCGCGGAAAGGGCCCCCAACAGCTTCTTTCCAACACCAAAGGTTCTGCCTGTTCTTTTCAGATAGCCCAACATGTGCTTTGGTACGGCTTCTTCAGGAACCTGTTTGTTGATAAAGAAGGGGCACATCTCGTCAAACTTGATGAAGACTTGGTGAAGATGTTGGGGAATCTCAATTTCCACTTCAGCAAATCCGAACCAAGAACCATCTTTGACCCCTTGTGTCAAGGTTGGCACCGTGCTGGCGGCATTCTTGGCGTACTGCACGAGCTCCCCTTACCCGCAAGGCACTTTGTCCTGAATTGACATGTTTTGGGTTTGGCAATTTGGTGCGAACGAATTTTGGTGCCGCCCGCTTCGTGGTAACGGGTGAACACAAGGCTTGGGCCGCCGACAACTGCCCCTTTCAACATCGTATACTCTTCTTCGCAGGGTGTCCATAGCTCCGCTCCTCGCTCCACCGAACCCCGAAGAAGGTAATTTATGGACACTCCGGCGATACTGACAGCGTCTTTGAGAATGTCGATGCCTTTTGCGGTGTAAAACCCCCGCATTTTTTCCAGGGCTTCCAACCCTGGCTCCACATCCAGGTTATTGTAATAACGCAACCAGTCCGCAAAGGTTCTCATTCCCTTTTCGTCGAACAGGTGTTTTCATGCTTCCCATTCATCCTATGAAAGCACAAATTTCTCTTTTAACTGGGAATACCAAGCGGGATAATCAGGAAGACCAGGAAAGTCAAGTTTATCGGGGGAATCAAACCATTCGTAAGGAAACCACGATTTCTCGGCTGCACAGTCATAAACTATGATCCACTTGTCATAGCTGGTTCCTGGCCCCAAATAGTTTATGATGTCCAAGAATCGAAACCCTTTCGTTAGGAGAAACATGATCTTGTTGGCGTTTTTCGCCACTTTGGTGTTTCCCTCGGTTTCAACGAATCTCTCCACAAAATACTCTTTGATCAGGTTGAGGTCGTAACGACCTGAGTTGAACCCAAGAACTGGCACCCGGTCGCACTATTCTTCGATCTTTGCCTGGCGTTTCGGGGAGAGAAAGTGAAGGTCATCAGGTACAAACTCAGCTCGCACGGTTTCCCGGATGTTTCTTCCACGCCGTTCCAACTCTTCGACAAACTTGCGACAGAGTTCTTTGGGATCTCTCTAGCATATGTGCGGAGATTGGCACATGAGTGCTTTCCAACGTCAATGTGGTGATTGGTTCTTTGCGGAAATTCTTGTCCGCAAAGGATTCAAATTCGTACAGAATTGCGTGTGGATAACTTTTCGTGAAAGTTTTCGGTTTGTGCCCATCGCGCCCGACCTTACAGGCGAATACTTCAACAACGTCGTAACCAAACTCTCGAAGTGTTCTTGTTCTTTTTTCCGTCCCCTCGAAAAGCTCTTCGCGAGTTTTTCTCACTTGCTGCCCTGTTTTTTTGTTCTTTCCAACCACAAAATGGTTGTGTGGCGGTCTGGAAAACAATCTGGACACCCATGAAAGTGGCAACCATGATACTGAAACACTGTTTTGGAGGCGGGATGGAAACCATCCACAGGCGCCCCAGCAACCCATCTTTCGCTTCCGTGCACACACATCGCGTGGTGAAAGTGAATTTTTCAGCGGCGCGCTTCTCTTTCAACCCAGTTTGTGGGGGCGGTGAAAACCGTTTTATCGGGAAAGAACGTTTGCTCAAAGGCTGTCTGTGGGGCTTCAACCTTTTCATTTGGGCAGATAATTCACGTTTCTCCCTGGGAACACCTTTGCGCGTGCCGTTGAAGGTTTTTATTCTCCGTGAATCTTGCTTGGCAATGAACACATACGTACAATCTCGCCAACTTTTCGATATCTTTGATGAGGAATGCGTGTCCATCGAAGACACCAATTGTGAGAATGTTTTTCAGATTTGCTAGCGAATTTCTTTTAAGCCGCCAAAGCCCTTCGCCTGTTTCCAACAGCTCTGGCTCATAAACACGGATACCCAACCATTCATCAAAGGTTTTTCCTGTGTTGAGGTATTGTTCGACCTTGCCCATTTCATCAGGTGATGTTTTGGGGCAATCTTGAAGATGGGGTATGTTGAAAAACCCGGCTGCAAACTTTCGGGCCGCCGCTGTGGAACGATCTGTTCTTGCCCCGTGGGGAAACCGCAATACAACGCCACAGACAAAGGTTATCTTGAAAGGTGTCCAAAGCCGCCATTGCGCGCCCGCGGGCGTTACGCGGAAGGTTGCGCAGCCACGTTGGAAGAGGTCCTGTGCCCATAAGTGCTTGTCAGTCAAATACAGCTTTGACGTCAACCGTTGTAAATCTTATAAACCGCCACTTTGTTGTTGGTCTTTCGATGTTGTCCTTCCCAAGATGCCCTTCCTCTTTTATTTCTAACTAATGTCCAACATCAGCCAAATAGTTAAACCAGGGAGAACCAACGTTTTTGAAGTGTTCGGTTATGTCTCCGTTTGCGATGTTACGAAGTTCATAATCATAAATGTGCCGAGGATAAAAGGATGAACGCACTCTTTCCCGAATTTTCCTTATAAAAGCGGAAGTTTTATCTTCGTTGAGGTTTTGTTTCAACCTCCACAAAACAAACCGCCTCCCTCTCCTTCCAACCTCCACACCCTCGTGGTCGCCATCTTCCTTTCCTTTTGTTACCGTTCGACGTGGGCGAAATGGGCACCGTGGGCGCGGAGCTGCGGAGGCGTTCCGTCTTGCCTGCGCATTTTGGAATGCCGCACGAACCCTTGCCACCGCGTCATCTACGTTCAGATTCTGCGCGACCATTTGCTGAATCAACGCATTTAACGCTTGTTGGTCATCTCTTCCCGCGGCCATATATAGAGACAATAAAATTTTGTCTTCTTTTAATTCAGGTTGTATTTGTGTAGTACCAACAACCCAACTTACCCTGAACCCCCTTCTCTCTAATAGGTCGGCCCCGCGCCCTCGTACCGACTGATTGGCCCCGCTTTTGGGGGTTTGCCCGCTTTTTCCCGCGTGACGCTTTTTTCCTTAGTAGTGGTGTCGGAGCCCATCAAATACTGGCGCAAAGCACAACTGCCTGTGGGCCTTATTTAAAAGAATTAAGGCTACCAACGAGACTTGCCACCCCCGGTGGTAGGTTGAAGTTGGTAGCCTTAATTCTGTGAAATAAGGCCACCAGGCAGTTGTGCTTTTCGGCGGTATTTGATGGGCTCCGACACCACTACTACTGGTATTAGAGAATGGGCGTCAACATAATAGTCCTCAATCCCAAGTACAGTTAAAAGGAACTTATGAATTTTTGTTTCAAAATGCTGTTTTTGTTAGCTTACGCCAGACGGGGTGTAGACAGTTCCATAACCATGTACCAAACGCAGAGAAAGACTTGAATTTTACATGCAATCTAGGAGCAAGCATTTGGTATGCTGAAAGCACGTAATATGCTGAAAGCAAGTAAATACACAAATGCATGATTCAACTAGTGAAGATTGGTTTTGTTGCCTTGGACAGTTCAAACAATGACAAATCTGGTCTGCCATTCAGGAGCGCTACCCTCTTTCAGTACATCTCCTCTCCTCCTTGTCCCCTTACCCCCAATATTTTCGTCTATTTTAAACAGCAGCGGAAGAAGTAGATCCATCACCCGAACAATTTGCACTTGCTACGTCTGTATGCGAAGTGCCGTCGACAATTTCAGCATCAGGAAACGTTGTGCTGCCCTGAATTGCCATTTCCAGCAGGTCTAAACTATCGCGATACCCCATGGTCTCAGCATCGAGCTTAACCCTGGTTCCCCAGTACAATCGAGCGAAATCGCCGTTTCAGGCAGTTGCTTGAATTCGAACTTCGTTTTTTTAACCTCCCTTACCAAACAAGCAACTCAAACGTATACTCCAAGTATACCTTAAGTGTACTGTATCAATAATGACTATTGTCTAAGTATACATGTAGTATACTTGTAACATACTGCATTTTTCTAAGTATAAATGCAGTACTTTAATTGAGGTATACTTCAAGTATACTTCAGAATGAAGTATAAATTCTATTTATGTTTCTCCAATCAGCAGTACTAAACAAGTATACTTTGCATGTACTGTTTTCAAAAATATTTTATTTCTGACATTATTAGAGGAATGAAGTTCATTTCTTAAGTAAAAATGATAGCTTAGCAGAAAAATAACTTGCAATATGATTTAACTGGATTTAAAAACACTGTTAATAACTATTAGAAATGTAGCTTCTCTGTGTTCAACATGAGAACCAAAGCCTTAACTGACCCATACAACACACCACATGCATGTTCCTCTAACACTTAACTCTAATCATGACCTGAAAATGGTACTTTCCATCAGTTTTATACAACTGTATACAAGTCCAATTCTTGCAAGTGAGAATTACGTCAAAGTTATTACAATATTGTAACATTTTATGTGGATCCAAAAGGCACCGCTAGTCATGTATACAGTACTTTGACTATGCTGCAGAAGCAAAATTGTTGATATTTGTATTTTTTTATAGTTACTGAAGGCATTAATTGCAAAGCGTAATGATACACGTATATTATTTCAATTTCGTACAAGACACAAGTTCAGTTCTTGTATGAAAGTCACTGCATATCTTGTACCATTTCTGACTTTATCAATTTCAATTGTCAAAAAACTGCATCACCTCACTCTTCAATTACCAGTGTCTATTTTTTTTGTTCAAAAGCTAACTAAATTTTACTATCTGTGTAAGCCAGCATAGTGCTCAATTTGCCAACAAACATTGAACAGTTGTTTTGTTTCCTTTTGGCTAGATAGCGACCACAAAATGGCTCATCTACTTTTAGCTTGAAAGGGCAATCTTGACCAAACTTTCCAGGGGCAAACAAGGTGATTAAAATTAATTAACTTCTAATCTCTCTCAATGTGGTTTGGTAGGTTACAGACAAATGTAACATCACTATCACCTGGAGTGTTCACAGAAACATATATGGACTCAATGTCTCTGACAATGATGGCCATAGGGCGTTTTGCCTTCCTTACAACAGGAACAACATGATTCACAGCTGCATGAGTGAACCTGTCTTGAGATAGACAGACCCTGTGGTCATGTTGAAGGTAATGCAGAATTGCAATGTATTGATTCTGTTGACATAAACAGCTACTCTTGCAGACTGAAGGATTGGGACAAGGCAACCCACATTTCAAGAAGTACTGCACCTCCCCAAACACCAACTTCCCATTTCTAAAAAAGCTGATGGTGTAACTATTTCTCCTTGTAGAAGCCTTATAATCCAAAGAATGGAACATTTTGTGCCTTCTTTCCAGAGCCGCTTGAACTTTCCAGTAGTCACAATAGGTCCAAGTAGGTGTTGTGCAACTGCTTTTACTTCTTCTGGTAACTTAAAATCGATTATACTTCCAATGGCATAAAGCTTTTCATCAATTTTCACCCAACAGTTAGAAAGTGGACGCCCTTCAAGTAGATGTTTGTAAAATGTTTTTAGCAGCAGACCCTTCAGGAAGCAAAGGGATAAGTTCTGGCATTTTCTGATGAATACAAACAGCATGTGTTATCTGAATGTCAACATTCTGTGTTCCATGGAACAGTTTTGATAAGTCTCCATTGTATCCCTCAAACCAAAAGCATGAACTGCACCAAAGTGGTCCAAGGTATCTGACACAATCTGGAAGATGAAGGAGCATGTGAATGTTGTAATTTTCATATCTCCTCCTATACAATGCTTCCATTCTTGCACAGAAGTGGATGAGCATTGAATAACTTTTGTCAATATCAGTTGGGGATATGGTACTCTGTAAAAGCAGGAAAATAGCATCAACTAGGAGTAAATAATGCTGAAAGTATTCTTCTTCTAAAAGTCCCCTCAGGCAAGGGAAGGAATAATAAAGTAAAAATGCACGGCGTTCCTGAAGCTTTAAAGTGAGCAAGGTTCTTTAAAAGACTTCTTGGGGTACGGGTTATGACATTGGGTGGCTTGATTTTCAAATATCGTTGTTCCAGTATCTTAATGTTCTCTAGTCCAAGGTACCATGGTTGAAAAGAGTACGACTTATCTGTCCAAAGAGACAACAGCCTTTTAGTAATCCCTAGTAAAACACAGTGCATGTAATCAGTAGCAACTCCACGTATGATGTCGAAGCCTGGAATCAACATACTCCATGTCATGCCTTTCACACCTTTTACAGTTCGCATCATGTCTTTGTCATCAGCCACTTTGAGCTTGCCCGCCTGTTTGGCAAACTTCAATGTTTGGTAATGAGTTCTCTTTGCAATACTCATGGCTGTCAAATTCTTGCATTGTTCTTGTTGTTCATTTTGTGAGGCTGTTTTAGATTTAAGATGAAAGGGATATGCCCTAGTGTGGCCTTTTGCACTTGTCTTGACAGTCTCACCCGGATGAAGGCAATAAGGGCAACCAAATTCTCCATTAAATTGAGTCATATTTTAAAACAGACACTTGGCAGGGGCATGAAAGGTTCCACAAAGGAGAATACAGCATACAGTGTGTTCACTTCCATATAGAAATTTCACAGGTGCACCTGAAAATTAATTAAAATATAGAAAAAATATTCAACAATGAAAAACTGCGTGCCAACAGGGTGATTGAAAGTTTTCCTTTACATGCTTTTTCATTATTTAGTCTCCAACTAAAGGTATGTTTTAACGTTATTACCTGCAAAAGAAGTCAGCTGTTGATGAGGAAAGTTACAGCTGTACTCTAATTAAGCTTCCACTTACCAGTATAAGTGTACGAGAGTATACGTAGTCTTTGATATGAAAATACAGTGTATATAATTTTTGCTCTCATGCAAACAAAACTAATTTTTACATTAAGGGCCCTTACTTGGCCTCAGCTTTAAAAGTCGTGAATGGCCCATTGTGAATAACGGGTTTACCTAAAATATGGAATCCGGAATCCGGAATCCGGATTCCGGATTCCTGATTCTCCATTCCATGTTTTAGGTAAACCCCACAGAACCGGTTAAAAGCGGCTATTTTGGAAAGCTCATTCCCAGGAGCCCATGTCATTCCCTAGTAATATTTCTCGAACGTGCGGAAAATTGTCAGAACGAGGAAATGCATTGCAAAATTTGTATTAAAGGTGAGTAATTTTACTAAATTCTGACTAAAATGGTGACTGTCTAGGGATCAGTAACCGAAGTTTTTCAATTAAAAATTGTCCAAAGTTTTTTAATGTTTTCGTCTAAAAAAACAACACAGAACACTCCGTTAAAGGTTTGTATTTCATATCCGACGCGCGGAAAATAAGCAGCATTGCCATGGGTAAATTTATCTGAAGTTTTCTGTTGATATTCATACATTCTTTAGTAACTTCGGCGGCCATTTTAAACGCCACGTGACGCATGAATACATTATCTCCTGATAAACGTGTCGCGGATTTCTGGTAATGAGAGTTAAAAAGTGTAATGTTTATACCAAAGCAAGCCCAGTGGAGAGCAGTGCTTAATTTGGAAATGTTTCTCCTCATGGCGGCCGCCGGCCGGTCAAATCAGACTCGAGAAATTTAATCGTCTCAAGGGTTCATTTGTAAAATAATTAAATCAGAGCGAAACCCGTGGAGAGCAGTGCTCAAAATTGAAATATTTCTCGGTCAAATCCTGACCAATTTGTTTTCAACATTTCGTTGTGACCGAGTTCGGCAACTACAGCTTGCGATAGGCTGTAGAATAATTAACTATTTTTAGTTGAATTAATTTCTTCGGATCAATCTGCATATATTACATTTTGTATAATTATGCCATTCCGCTAGTCATGCCAAATGCCATTCCGCAAACTCATTCATCCTTTTACCCTCACTGCACGATTTGTTTGTTTTGGGGTGTCTATTAAAAGGTCTTAAAACAATCTAGACCAAACGTGGAAAGCCATTTAAATGCACTATCGAGAGAGGCGGTTAAATGGTCAAACACGCTCGTCCAACACGATGTTGGATGAAAAATGTGATCGTTTATTATTATTATTATTATTATTATTATTATTATTATTATTATTATTATTATTATTATTGTTGTTGTTGTTGTTGTTGTTAAATTTGTCACAAATTTAACATACGCGTCCTCTCTTGTTTTCTTGGAATGTTTTAATGCTTTGAGATTTTTGAGCCGCGGTCACTTCCTGTTGACTGCTCTAAACATAAAATATTGGCGCAAGGAAAGCCATGCGAAGTTGGTCAATACCAGTAAAAACAAAATAATAATCGTGGAGCTCCGCTTTTAAGCTTGGCTAAATTTATTTATATAATAACCAAATCAATGCACGCGCTCTGATTGGTCAATCAGCTATGGGTTATTGTGCACGTACTCATGGAAATTTCGCTCGTCTTTTGAAATATTATATAAAAGCAATATATCACGCGTTTCTATGACTTATAACACCCCTCTGTAACAGACCTGGTGGAGCCTGGTTGTTCACCAGGTTTTTAACAAAAACTCTACCAGGTATGACGCGCCAAAACGGACAAAAATACTTCTTTGATATATATAAGACTTCTCCTAAATATATAATACTTGTTTCATATAGATATAACTCGATGTAGAAATATCCAACTTGTTTCCAAATAAACACAATACTTCTTTGATATATATAAGACTTCTCCCAAATATATAACACTTGTTTCATATCGATAAAACTCGATGTAGAAATAACCAACTTGTTTCCAAATAAACAAAACATCTTGTAAATATATAAAACTTCCTTTGAATATTTATACAACTTGAGGCACAAATACAAAACTTGTTTCAAATATTTGACTTGGTTCACACAAATAGGATTTGCGCCGCATAGAAAACGGTTTTACCTAAAATAGGGAATGCGGAATCCGGAATTCGGATTCCGGAAAAAAGAAGTTTGGTGGAAAATTTTGACAAAGGTTGAAGTCGCTTGGGCAAAAATATGGTCAACAAATTATATGATGACTTAGCCTGAGTTTTGCAGCAATCAAGCCCATGAAGTTTATTCTAGGGCGGCATTTTAATACTTTGGTTTTGCTTTTAATAAGCCGCCTGATTCCTTTGAAGCACACAGCTTTCAATCACACCACAACGATACTAATCAATGTTTTGTGCATTTTGAACATTTTAAATTCAAATCAGTTTAATCAAAAGCATCTTTTATTATTCTTTTTGTCGATGAATAGTGTTAGGCCTGTCCACAAGTTGACGGCAACTTTTTGAACAACTTTCGATTTTCGATCAACCTTTTTTGATTTCGAGCAACTTTTTTTCCGTGTTCAATGTTTTGTTATTGATTTCAGCTAGATCTTTATAAAACAAGAGCCATTTTTTGCTTATTATTTTAAACGCTTGGTGGCCAAGAAGCAGAGAAAAATCACTTTGCATATCTTTACTCAATTGCGCGTGGGAACGCTTACGCCTGATTGGTCATTGTCTGTTGCTCCATGCTGGAATGTTTGGGAACTGTATCGGCGCGTACATTTCAGGTTGTCGAGTGGCCGTCGATAAAACGAGGAACATGGGACATTCCGGAACATCTCCAAAAGACGAAGAAAGATCACTTAAAAGAAAACTTTAAATATACAGACAAAAAGAAACTAACACGAAATAAATATAATCCGCGAGATTAATTGGAGAAAAAAGAAAACAAAAAACATTTATTCCCCCCCCCCCCCACCCCCCAAGAAAAGACGTTTATAAATGCCCCACCTGGAAATGATAGCTATGGTGGCTGGGTGAGGATTGTTTTAGCGCTTTTGTTTGCTTACAACATTTTCAGAAAGATTCACCCTCATACCGTCTTCTGTCATTGCTCTTTTTTTTCGAGGGGCTTTCCAAGAGTCGCTCCTTTGCTGAAAACTAAGTCAGTATCGTGCCCAATATACCTTGAAACTTTTATATACGAACCTCGAGTACGTGAAATCCGCTGCTCTCCACTTCTGATCGGTTAAGGATATCTACAACAACTGAGGACTCCGCCAGGCCTACTTTTAAAGTAGGCGATAAACGTGGTTAATCTGCTCCAAGAAAGATTTTATTCCCAATAGCAATGCTTCTCACTACGTTTTTGCAGCGAGGGTCGCACTGCATGGTCCTGTTTGTTTCTTAAGGTTAAACATGTACGAGGCTAGTGTAAAATCCCGCGGGCCAGCTCGTTAAGCTCCATTTAATGATCCTGCATTCGGTCTTTCTTAATAGTTATTCCTATATCCCTCCACAGCGACTCAGCTGGAAAGAACTAACCAAGTCCCAGACTAAGGCTCCAGTCCTGTCACCTACCTCCTTTTGTAAGACATCTATCGTCTTGTTCGGTTCTTTTAACCCTCTTAGTAATTATTAATTCCAGTTTCTAGATTCCGGATTCCGAATTCCGGATTCCAGATTCCTAGTCTTAGGTAAACCCGTTTTCCAGAGACCTGGATACTAACTGTGGTATCGATTTGCAATAATCTAATCGATAACAAGTTTTATATATGCGGGGCAAGTCCTATTTGTGTGAACCAAGTCAAATATTTGAAACAAGTTTTGTATTTGTGCCTCAAGCTGTATAAATAGTCAAAGGAAGTTTTATATATTTACAAGATGTTTTGTTTATTTGGAAACAAGTTGGTTATTTCTACATCGAGTTTTATCGATATGAAACAAGTATTATATATTTGGGAGAAGTCTTATAAATATCAAAGAAGTATTGTGTTTATTTGGAAACAAGTTGGATGTGGCTGGAGTGACAAGGATACTAAGGGGTAATGCCCGCTACCTTGTGGCCTTAGTGCCCTTAGAGTGGCTTCAGCTTACTTGATCACATTAATTTGTGAAGTATCCTTGTCACTCCAGCCACATCCCACAAGCTTTACGTTTTCATTACTTGTTTTATTGATATGTGGGTACTTGAGCCTGAGTATTAGCTATGCCATGCTGATGAGGCCTAAGAAGGCCGAAACAGTTGTCCATGGCTGCTTATGCTTGGGCTCAATCTTTGCTTTGGTAGATTTAAGGGGTAATACTCGCTACCTTGTGGCCTTAGCGCCCTTAGAGTGGCTTCAGCTTACTTGATTACATTAATTTGTGAAGTATCCCTGAGGCAGCTTATATATGAGTTGTTTATCACCAGTCAAAGCTAGTTAAGCGATATTCTGAAAGTCTTTGTCTACCAAAGTATAAAAATAATTGACCTGCCTTGACATGTTACTACGCAATACTACAGTGTAGTACTTAGATCAACTTTTTATCACGCAGTATGTAAACATCATGTCATTGATAACTCACCAAACTTAATGTTGTTTATCGCAGACAGGCAATGATGTCATTGTACCTGCTGGCTCTGCCTCTTCGTTGCCTCTGATCTTGACAAGCAAGGGTCTCTTCTTCTTCAACTGGTTCTAAGGTTGCTTCTTCGTCGTCATCTTCGTAGTTGTCGTCTGCATGAAGTGGTACCAAAGTTCGTCTGAGAGAATCCTCAAATTCTTCAGCTATTTCTTGAATTTCATTGTATGTCTCCACTGAGATCGTGTACGTAGTTTCCGTGATTGTTACAGTTTCATCCAAGCATACAGTCATCGCATTGTCATCGCTGTCCCGCAGGATATGTGGATATGCCATTGAAGAACCTGTCCAGTTGGGGTCTATTGCAAAGAAAATGTTCACTTCATCTCGCGAGGTTTCAGCCAGAAAATCTCCCCGCAATTTAGATCGTGGTCCAATACTCGCCCTTGATACATTTTTGGTAATCTTTAGAAGGTTAAAGGGTAAACCATCAGTTCCACGAAATACAAGGACTTCTCCAATCTCAAAGACCAAATCAGTCGCACATGAAGCACCATCATTAGGACCGTCATCTGAATGATAATTTTCACTTTCCGGTTGTTCTGAGTTACTAACGAAAATGCAATCTCGCATCGGTGCAATGACTGACTAATTCACGTCTTGATGCGTGTTGATCAATAATGGTTGGTGAGGTTCCGTATTTCCTCTTCTTCCTCTTTGTAGCCATGTGAATGGCTCTCAAATGTGCCTTTTGTTAAACAGTTACAGTTCCGTTGTGTCCAAGTTTCTCCACATACCCACGGCAACAATTCATTCTTCCATTGTAAATCTGCCTTCCAACCGTCAAAGTCTCGTCTTCCTTTCCTTCTTGAATGTTCATTTTGATCTTCCTTAGGTCTCCAGTGGAGAAACTACGCTCGTGGCGTTGTTAGAACATCGCCCACATTGCCTGTGATGAGTTGTTGTCATCGTCATGATCTTCGGTTGTGTATGTGTACGTGGAAGCTACTTCATCCCTCGTTCTTCTGACACTAACACTTTGGTTGTGATCTGCTCCTGATGTGACCACTGGAACAATGAAGTGAAATGCTTCAGTTGCCACAGGCTTGGAAAATGCCAAAATGGTTGCATTGTTCCCTTGAATCTTCTCTGTTATGTGGCCAAAGAACCCTTGAAGCATGCGCGTCCCAAGAGTTTACACTTTCACTAGGTCAAGAAGATCGTCCTCCCCAATATGAACAAAGTAATCGCACAGATAATCAGCACCATTGATAAGAGTCTTGTAAAAGCCTTCAGCTGTTCGGAAAGCCATCGACCCATGACTAATGTCAAGCGAAACAGCACCAGTGTACTGCCTAGTATCTGTGATAAGACTTTCCAACTTTTCCGATGTTGTTCTCAGTTCTGGCAGTGAGGAAACCAATGTTCTATCTCTTGAGTCATGCATTCTTTATTGTTGGTCAGATACTCTGAATGTCTTGATAAAAGCACATTCCCTTGAAATGGATACGAATAAGTAAAATAAGTAGATAATAATACCAAATAAAATAACCATACTGCTGTATGCTACATGTTTAAGAATTTTCTTGTATTTGTTTAAACTCATTTCAGACTTGCCTGTATCCAGTATCAAATTTCACAAAAGTATATGCATTAAAAAAAAGAAATGGATTCTTTAGGGCTCTCATTTTAACTGGTAATAATTGTTCTTCGTGACTATTTTAATATTACTAGCTATATTAAAAATGTGCAGTGCAAAATATTTATTCCCAACATACCTCTGTAGCGTGATCGGACTGGGTCATCCACGTGATTACTTTTGATGTAATGCCATAAGTTGTCTCGTTCAATCATGATGTCATTGAAGTGACCAAGTGACACAACTGCCGCACAAATTGGGCACTGCACAAACAAAGGATTTAGAAGCAAGTCTGCTGATCCATACCTTTTTCTCACTTTCGCTCTCTTGTCAAAAAAAACTTTCTCAGTTCACAAGCTGTCAAAAGTTTCTTGAGTTGATCAGGCAGGTCTTCTGGACATGCTGAGACAGCAACTTTGGAAGTATGAGAAATGGGGCATCTTTTGCACTGGCTTTCCATCAGTTGCTCAGTTACTAGCTCTCGCATTGCTTCTTCCTTTGACCTTTTTGAAAGCCCATATATATACACACTGGTCCATTCCATTTCTTTCCTCCATTCCATGAATTGCTTCACGGAAGAATTTAGTTCGCTTCTCGAGGAATATTTTGTCAAGTCTGGATCGCTACTAATTTCAGGCGATTTTAATTTTCATATTGATGACACTCTGATGTTTCTACGATTAATTTTATCAACCTGCTTGAAGCGTTCAATTTAAGACTACATGCTACTCAAGCAACCCATCGTGCAAGTCATATATTAGATCTGATCATTACCCGGAATGATGATGAAAGTTTTATACGCAACGTTGATGTTCACGATTCTATGATTTCTGACCACTTCACTTTGATATGTTCACTTGATGTTAGAAAGCCGCGTTATGAGAGGAAAACGATCTCGTAACGTAACCTTAAATCTGTCAACAATGATGCATTCCGAGATAGCATCGAAAAATCTTCACTTTTATCTGTTGACTTTGTGGACGTTTCTCAAAGTGTTGAATTATATAATTCAGAACTATCGAGAATATTAGATTGCCATGCACCACTCTCAACCCGCAGAGTTACAGTTCGTCCTGCTGCACCACGGTACTCCAATAAAATCAAGACTGAAAAGAGGAAAAGAAGAAAGCTGGAAAGGCAATGGAGGAAAAGTCCACTCCTGTCGGATCGTTTGAGGTTCACTGAACAATGCCGTTTAATCGACTTTTGTTGTCATCCAGAACTGGTTATTACTCTCAAATTATCAATGAAAATCAATGTGACCAGCGAAAACTTTTTGGAATTGTCAACAACCTGCTTCACACGCAACCTGACTTATCCTATCCACTTCACAGCACTCCAGGTGAATTAGCTAACTGTTTTATTAAGTTCTTTGTTGTCAAGATTGACACGATTCATCAAAACCTGGTTAATCGATGTCCGCATGACTCTTATGTCTGTGAGGATACCCTTGTGTCTTCCTGCAGCCTGAATTGTTTTGTTGATGTGCCTATTGATGCTCTGTTCTCCATAGCTCAACCGATAGCAAAGAAGGCTTGTGGTGTTGATCCTCTTCCTAACTGTCCTCTGTCTACAAATCTTCATGTTTTAATGTCCGTTATTGCTAGAATTGTTAATTTGTCATTGAAATCCGGATCTATGCCGTCTAAACTTAAAGAAGCTGTGTTAAAACCATTACTAAAAAAGACAAATCTGGATCAGACGGAGTTTAAAAATTATAGCCCAGTATCTAATTTGAGTTTTCTCTCCAAAGTAATCGAGAAAGCTGTGGCCCTTCAGCTAACCAGCTATCTGGAAGATAATCATCTTTATGAACCTCTGCAGTCGGCATACAATAAATCTCATAGTACAGAGACCGCGTTTATTAAAGCTCATAATGATATTATTACCGCCATTGACAATGGTCACTCAGTCATCCTCTTTCTGCTTGATTTATCTGCGGCATTTGATACTGTGGACCACAGGATTTTAATACGGAGGCTATCTACTCGTTTTGGGATTCGAAATAGGGCGCTCGACTGGTTTGTCTCATATTTGTCTGACCGCACGCAATATGTGAAGGTTAAGGACACCTCATCGCTTTCATTACGTCGCATTCAAGGTGTTCCTCAGGGTTCAGTACTGGGACCGATATTGTATTCTCTATACACTTCTCCACTGGGTGTCATCGCCAAGCATCATCAAATGAATTTCCATCTCTATGACGATGACACGCAGCTGTACATATCGTTTAAAACATGCTGTACAAATGACATGGAACTGAGCAAGACCAAGATGGAGGCTTGTGTTCGTGATATTGACCTTTGGATGGTACAAAATCGACTCTGGTATTTTCATCTTGTTATCGTCCAAGACCAAATATTCATGATTTAACAATTGTTGATGAGGTGGTTAACTGTTCCTCAACAGCAAAGGACATTGGTGTCACACTTGATGAATCTCTGTCCATGGCTCCGCACGTAACAGCAGTGTGTAAATCTGCATTTTTTCACCTACGCAACATATCCAAGATAAGGAAGTTTCTTAACATGGAAACTACAAAATCCCTGGTACATGCTTTCATTACATCAAAGGTCGACTACTGCAACTCGTTGCTGTATGGTGTTCCTAAATATTTATTACTACGGCTTCAACGAGTATTAAACTGCGCTGCGAGAATAGTGTTTAAATCCAACAAATAAGATCACATAACACCTCTCCTCAAGGAACTCCATTGGCTACCTATTGAACAGCGGATTAAATTTAAAATTCTTCTAATTACATTTAAAGCACTTTACAAGCAAGCTCCAAGTTATATAACTGACCTTCTTATACCCTATAACCCTTCAAGATCACTGCGCTCTTCTACCAAAAATCTTTTAACGAAACCTGTGTTCAATCTTAAGTCATATGGTGGCCGGTCTTTTGCGTTGGCTTCAACAGTACTTTGGAATGATCTTCCACAGTCAATCAAAGATTCGCAATCGGTGGAAACTTTTAAACAGAAACTTAAGAGACATTTATTTTTACAGGCTTATAGCGTACAATGATTTTTATCGAGTAGTACTAGTAGGGAATGGTAATAATGATGGGAATTTAATATATATATATATATATATATATATATATATATATATATATATTTTTTTTTTTTTTTTTTTTTTTTTAACGATTATATTGTATATGGTAATTTTAATTTGTCACCTGTAAAGCGCTTTTGGACCATAGGGAAAAGACACTATATAAATGTATTGTATTATTATTATTATTATTATTATTATTATTATTTTTATTTTTATTATCATTATTATTATTATTCCTTGTCAACTATCCTTTTCAACTCTGAATTGTTTGGATTTTGTGATACACAAGGAGACCTTGATGACAACGTGGCTGCAAGGAAGCTTTTGCCTGGCTCTTTCGACTGAATGGAAGCTCTAACTTTGCTTGACACAGTTTCCAACTCCAATGAAGCAGTATAATCTGTGCGTCGCTTTAAGAAATGCATGAATGCCGCCCATGTGGTTTCACACAATTGGACTTAAAGATCATTGCGAAGATAGAAAAAGTGAACATTTTTACGACATGAGAGACCACAGGCTTCTAAAACTTTGCCTTCAAAGGCAGCAAACGAGGAAGCACAGCTCGAGGTCAAGAAGAAAAGGACAGGAATTCGACTGTCATTCTTATCCATCCTTATAAGGGCAGTGAAAATGACGTCTTGTTCTCGGGCTCTTTGCTTAGGGACACGTTCAGTGCCTTTCCGTGATTTCCTGTGCTTTTTCGTTTTCCTTTTCTTTCGGCTATCTTGTGTTTTGTAGCCTGAATCTTCTTGCGCTTTTACGTTTTAATCGTGTCACATGTGTCGGAAGAATCCCACCAATCTTCAACATGTTTCCGTTTCTTCCTCCTTTTAGCCCACTTTGAATACTCGTTGCTGGCCTCGCAGCAAAACGAGGAAGATCGAGAATTTTCACTCCTTGTACTGCTATCAGAAACATGGGAGCAATTACATAATACCTGTCCACATCATTTACGGGGGTTCAGAGTCTCCACATTTATCCGACCCATCCGCCATTTTCCTACACAAGCCAGTCCACGAGGGCGTTCACGAGCCTGTCAATGGTCAGAGCCCGCACAACTTTGGCCAGCGGGAACCAATAGAAAGAGACAACCTGCGCATGTTTCTTAAGAGCGCTTCCCAAGCCCGCAATCCTTTTGTACAACAGCATACCACATGTAATACCCGATCCTTTAAAAAGTTTTCATGTAACAGAAACAAGAACGGAATTCCAAACTCGTGACTTTTTCTTGCTGGGGCGCACGCCTCACCAGGGAAATTAAAATTCTTCACCAGGGAGTTTTTAATAAGCCACCAGGTGTCAGGGAGGTCAAAATGCCACCAGGAAGGGCAAACTAACCCCCCAGGTCGGGTTTCACCAGGTCTGTTACAGAGGGGTGTTTTATAGGCACGCTAAACAACTTGGTATGTTGGAAGAACATTCGAAGAATTCGTAAATCACTCGCCTACGGCTTGTGATTTACGAATTCTTCGAGAGTTCTTCCAACATCCCAAGTGGTTTATCAGTCTATAAACCATAGAAACTTGTGGTATATTGCTTAGATATTCAGTAATAGGATTTAAAGCACCACGTACTATGGTGTCAAAGCGCTAATACCGCTGACCAACAGAAGGAACCGAGGAACCCTCGAAAGAGGATACGTGACAGAATAGCCTCATTCAGTCGCGGGAAAGTTACAATAAACTTGTATTCTTATCCTTTTTTAACATATTTATTGACTTTATTGCTCTTTATTAGTGATTTTTATGCCATGTTTCCAATAGACCAGAAATCTTTAAAGTAGCTACCTCACAGTCTTTGGTCTTTGGATATTGAAAAGTTTAGCGTCAATTTTTCAAAAAGGTAATTTGTAAGGCATTTCAAATCTTCTCCATCCTTCACCATCCTTGCCATATTGGCATTTATTCTTGTCTCTATGGTACTTATCTTCCCTGATAAATTGTTATATCACTGTTTCCCATTATTTAAATGCATTTTTTAGTCTCTAATAATGACCCAAAATATCCCGACTGAGCGGCTCCTTTAAGGTAGATGGATCACAGCAACCTTTTTTAGTCAGATGTTATACAAGATATAAAATACATTGTAAATTTTGTCCAAGGCCAAGATAAAATGTTGGGAACATTGCACAGGTGGTGTAAATCCTACAAATTTTGGGGATGACCTTCATTGCTGCATGGCACTGCTTAAACAGAGAGTTGTCACGTTGGGGTGGGAAGGGGGGGGAAGGGCACATGTAATTTTGTCTTGGCGTTGAGGGAACACAAAATACTCAAAACCTCATTGAATGCGCAATTACTAATTAATGTACTGCGAATAATCACTTAAATTCAGTATCATCAAAATAAACTTAAATGACCCACATTTTGCTGCCCTTACCAGCTTTTTTTCGTGTATTCTAATTCATTCAAGGTCCTTTTTTGGATAAATCCTAAATTTATTATTTTCAAAGACTTTAGGGATCTGTAAAATTTTCAAGGACTTCAAGTTCCTGTGCAAACCACGATACCAGTAACTAAACTGAAAGAATTCCTGGATAAAGTGGTGACGGATTAAAAAATGATCAAACTCATTTCTGGCTAGCAGGGTATTGCCCTTTTACAAACATCATTGGAAGAGTCTGATTGATTTTGCTAAACATTTATCATATATTATTTGCTATTCTTTTCGTTTCTTTTTCTTTTTAACTTCAAAAGTAAGAAGCAACATATCAACTAGAAGCATCCTCAAAGGTGAGTATTCTCTCCCTCTTTTAATTGCTGTTTTTGTACAACTGGGCCATGCCAAGCACTAAATATGACCCAAATGTAGAGTTTGCATTCAATATTAAAACAACTGTGAATGGAAACTCACTTCAACGGTTTGTTCCATACTATTGAACTCCTTTCATCAATTTTTATAAGAGTCAGCACGATCAAAAGCTTAACCCAGACACTCGGGAGTGGTGTCTAATTTTTTCAGGCTTTATTTCCACTACTGCTTAAGTAGTGTTCATAACTGTGATGATCATATACCGGTATTTCACATATTCAGTTTCACGTCTGTTGTTCTTTTTACAATCCATACACCCGAGTCACCTGATGTTTGTTATATTTTATCCACTGTTTAATTTAGTTCTCAGGACTCCTATTGATAACAGAGTCATCTTTGACTCTGAAGGGATTTCTCTGCATAAATAAATGTGTTTAGTAGTAGTAGTAGTAGTAGTAGTAGTAGTAGTAGTAGTAGTAGCAGTAGCAGTAGCAGTAGCAGTAGCAGTAGCAGTAGCAGTAGCAGTAGCAGTAGCAGTAGCAGTAGCAGTAGCAGTAGCAGTAGCAGTAGCAGTAGCAGTAGCAGTAGCAGTAGCAGTAGCAGTAGCAGTTGCAGTTGCAGTAGCAGTAGCAGCAGTAGTAGTTTAGGTAATCACATGATTTCGAGTGCAATTTGGAATAAATAAGCACACGTAAATTTTTTCAAAGACTAACAAAATTGCACAAGCCCGTAGGGTGATTGCAATTGGATGTCTTTGAAAAAATTTACAAGTGTTTATTTATTCCAAATTGTACGAGAAAAATTATGTGATTGCTTATTAATGAATACAGGTTGTTTAGCCCCCAGCCCGTTAGCTCCAACCAGAAGTCAAAAAATTTACTTTCCAATAAAGGAAATTAACGCGAAAAAGGTGCAAAAATTTCAAAATGAAGGAATAAACTCGACCACACAACGAAACGGAACTTGTAGTGACAACAGGAACAAATCTGTTGTAACACACTGTTAACAAGTTAACAAAATCCAAACCCTAACGAATCACGCTATTTCGAGCATTCTTTTCAGCACCAACGTACGATACCGGTGGATCTCCACCCTGATAAACAATGCTAAAAAAAAACCAAACTATATAAATATTGTAAACGATTTAAGCTTACTGTTTAAACTGAGAGAAAGTAGTGCGCAAAATAAAAAGCTACTGTTTCCTTGTTGTCAAAAATGTTTACAGTGTATCAAAAATTTGGGACAAAAATAATGGAAATTAACGCTCACAAAAATTGAAAATTCGCGTTAATTTCATGAAGCGTTAATTTCCTCTAATAAGGCAAAACTTTGGTTGGGGCTAGCAAGCAAGGGGTTAATCGATTTGGGGGCTAATCGACCGGATACCGTATTAACAATATCCATGAAAAAATTGCAAGATAGCCTACCATAACAGCTTTATCATTGTTTTTAAAGTTCTTTTAAGCTGCACAAACTAGCTAAACAGTTATAGGTTATAGCTATAAGCTACTTTGAGCGCTGTAATCATTACCTTCAGTGTTTCTGGTTCATAATCTTGGCCCTGTTTGTTTTTGCTATCTCGGCTTAAAAAGACTTAAGCAGTGTTAAGCTAGTGCAATGCTTACGGGCTCATAATTTGCGATTTCGTAGGTAATTCCCTTCTCTAGACATCACCTTCTCCAAACCGATTTGTTTAGTGATGAAATTGCGGCTGTAACCGCGCTTGAGAAGATATGTAGTAAGTTGAGCAGCGCGAGTATTAAACGTTTCGTCGGTAGAACAAATACGTCGTAAACGGAGTGCTAGACTGAAAGGAGTGGCTTTTTTAGTATGCATGGGATGGCAAGAAGAATAGAGTAAGTGTTGGTGCTTGTTTGTAGCTTCAGTATAGAGGTCGGTACAGATATGACCGTCGTTGGTTACTGAGACAATTTAACGTCAAGGAAAGGTACGTTAGTAAAAGAGGGTAAACTGGTGAATTTTATGGTAGGGTGAACGTTGTTAAGATAATCGATGAAAATTTTTAAGTTATCCAGACCTTCAGTCCAGATCATAAAAATATCATCGATATATCGCAGCCACGTGTGGAGTTGAAAAGGGGCATTTTCCAAAGCGTTGGCCTCGAAATACCCAAGGAAAAGGTTAGCAAAAGAAGGGGCCATTTTAGTGCCCATGGCTGTGCCGTGGACTTGAAGGTAGTGGTTATCATTAAAAGAAAAGTTATTCATGGTGAGAATCATGCGAATGAGGTCACAAAGTGTGCCGTTGGGAATGGTATTGTGAGGGGAAGTACGTAGAAAGTGATCGCAGGCATTAATACCTTCATTATGTGGAATATTAGTGTATAATGAAGAAACATCAAGTGAAATCGTTAGTATCTTTAACAAAGGATGGTAGTTTATGAACTAAAGGTTGAAGGTAGTAGTCAACGAACTGGGATATACGTTCACTAGGATGGCTATTAGATGAAACAATAGGGCGTCCTGGATTGCCGGCCTTAAGTACTTTAGGAAGAATGTAAAAATGTCCTGGTTTTACGTCAGTCTGTATAAGGTATTGTTTGGTTTTGTCGTCGATAAGTTTGTCATGATGCATTCTGTTAACATAAACAGTGACACGTTTTTGTATGTCAGCAGTGATGTCTTCGTTTAAGTGTTGGTACTTGAATTTGGTGTCATTAAGTTGTCTGTTGAATTCGTCGATGTACCAAGTATACGGAATTCCCCATTCCCCATTTCCAATAGTCAGCTAACCCTAATCCCTTCACATGTTGTGCCCCTCACCAAATTACTCCCTCGATGTGGCTTTCTCTGGAATTTTAATCTAACATTTCTGCTAGGTTTTAGTTGGTTGTTACTTTTACACTAATTGTTGAGCTTGAGAGTGCTGCGTTGCAGAGGTCTCTCGTTCAATACAACCCCTTACTAAGCTAACTATTTTACTAATGATCTTATTTTCTGCTCACAACCACCTTCCCTTGCACACACAAAAATCCCCCTTTACCTACTGATTTTAATCAGTGGAGACTTGGGAACCCATACTTTTGGGATTCCATACCATGGTACCTGGGAAACCACAAAGGTTGCTAGTGAAACTACTGAAACTAACTTAAATGTTTTTCTGGATTTCTATCTGTTTGCAAGCTCATCTCACAAACCCAACCCAAGTCTGTACACACAAACCAGCATTTCCAAACTTGTGAAAATTTGTGAGTCCATTTTGCCAGGCTAATAAAATAAGGGCCCTTGAAAATTTGTCAACAGGCAAGCTACAGACCATATTTCATTAATACTTCCTGCTACAGTTAAGTTTTGTGGCGTTCTCGTTGCCGTTGCCGTCGTCATTGCTAAAGCTCCCTAATGTCTCATTAACCAACGACGGTCATATCTGTACCGACCTCTATACTAAACCTACAAACAAGCACCAACTCTTACTCTATTCTTCTTGCCATCCCATGCATACTAAAAAAGCCATTCC
>JAEMWC010000921.1:85000-137500 GCA_016490735.1 Pachyseris speciosa
ATCAATAGTGAATATTCAACCCTGGTTATTTAGATTAAAACTTTTCCTTCAAGTTCATATCAGAGATTTCTAAATCATATGCACAAAATTTTCTCCAAACAACACTTCCCATATATTTAGGTGAGAGTTTACCTGCTTCAGGTATTTAATTCCACTTTATTATTACAACAGCTGCCTGAGAAGTTCAGCTTGGAGTGTGCCCAGAAATGTAGTGCTTGTTGGTGGCTTAACCTTTTGTGGACAGACTTTTTGTACGTCTTTTTTGCAATTTCCGGAGGGTAGGAGGTCAAATTGATCTCACTCGTTATTCCATAATTATAAGGGGTTACCACGGAGATTTTGCTGGTCCAGAAGACCGAAGGCTTTAATCGTTCCTGTCACGCATGTCACGCCAGCTGCTGTTTGTTTTAAGGGATCAACAGCAGCTGACAATTTGGTAGGTATTTGATTTGTGAGTGTCTTTTACGAGCCATTTTCCACCACAGACACCCCCTGCCTGGCATCATAAATCTGGGTTGGTGGGTAGAGGCAATCCTCTGAAAGAAAACAGAGGTGAGAAGCAATTTCGCACGAAGTAAGCCACAAAATGGTTCAATTGAGTAATGGCAATTCAAGAAGTGAAGTTGTGTTCCTAGCCATTTTGTGAGTGGATTCCAGGACCTGGTATGGCAATTTTGTTGAGTCCTGACTTGTAAATAATGCAATTGGTGCAATATTTTTTCAGCAGGACCGGGTGGCTTGACACCTAAAATAAAGGGAAATTGGAGAGGGGGAAGGGAAGAAGAATATAAAGAATCATCTTTCAGCACTCAAGGCTGTTATCGATAGGGGCCTTGCATAATTAATGACTACAGTCACTATAACAGGATAAAAGATTAGAAGTAGTAAAATATGCATTATCTCATCTCATAAGATGTTATCTAAGAGGGTTCTTAAAGGAGCTTGGTCACGATACATGTATTTTGGGTCATTATTAGAGACGTAAAAAATGCATTGAAATAATGGGAAACTGTGAAATAACAATTTGTCAGGGAAGATAAGCACCAAAGAGTTATCAGAATAAATGCAAATATGGTGAGGATGGTGAAGGATGGGGAAGATTGAAATGGATTACAGATGACCTAAAGTTTTGAAAAATTGAGGCTAAACTTTTCAAAATACAAAGATGACATACCGGTAGCTCCTTTAAAAGTGGAGAGCAATGTAGCTTCTTTTAATGTTATTGGTAATTTGGTACTTTTTCCCCTTTTTGCATTCCATGCCTTCCATACACTTGGAAAGAAAGCACTGCTAAACTATGAAGGCTGTAGGTTTAAAGACCCAAGCAAATTGGCCTGCATCTTAATTTTCCTCACAGAATCACTACTTGATCAAACAAGCAAGTCTTGAGAATAAAGGATTAAAATGATCACTTCCTCTATGCAATGTCTTGATGATTAACCAACATCCAACAGCACCAGTACAATGTGAAATATGTGAAAAACGTTTAGGAAAACATGCATATTGATACTGTGGTTTAAAGAGTCACAACTTTTAAGCCCCAATAGTGATCAGCATAATTATTAATAACTTCTCCTTACAAATATCAACACATGATTATGCACACAAGTCAGGAGAATAAAGGAAATGAGCACCAAAGAAGACTGTCTTGATGTTTAAACAAATTCTCCCAACTAGATTCATAGGAACAGTATGGAGAACATAAGGAAAATATTGTATGCAGCCTGATAATCAATCAATCAATCAATCAATCAATCTTTATTCCTCCTAAGATAAAAAGACATATCTTAAGTCACATCAGCAGTTGGGAGTCTAAAAATACATAAAACATACTGTATTCAAATAATAATAGAAGGATAAAAATACCTAAGCCATACTGTATACAAATAGTAGGAAGATCAAAGATTAAATCTAAAAATAAGCCTATTTACAAAAACATTTTTAAATCTTTCAGTCTTTATATCCAGGCGATGAGCACTTTAATATCATTTAATATCAGGGTAACCAATCAATGCAGCTTACATCATTCACAATGGTCGTCAGATTACTTTTTCAACATTTTCAACTTTCAACTGTGTATACTCAATGTGAAAATTAATCAGAGGGTTATAAAATAAATAAACCCCTTTCTGGCTTGCTGGTACAATGTATATCAGAGGCTAATGACCTTGGCTGATGGATTGTCCTCAAAAATTCACAGTTGCCCTCAAAGCAACTGTTCATTTTTTGGACAATCTATCATCCGTGGACATTATCCTCTGATATACCAGCCACTGAAAGGGGTTTATTTACTAATTATCCTGCGAAATCGCACAGAATATCACCTGATACTTAGCTGACGAGGCCATGGGCCAAGTTGCTAAAATCAGGGGATACTCTTTATTCCACAAAAAGGAGCTAAAATCTTAAGATCTTAGCTACCCCTCCCCCCTCTCCAATAGTTCCCTTTATTCCTATGCTTATTTTTTTCCGAGTGTTTTGCCATTATCAGAGTATTAATAATAATAATAATAATAATAATAATAATAATAATAATAATAATAATAATAATACGATTTCAGCATCAAGAGTAATCATGAAATTGTGGCAAGAAGACCAGATTTTGTAGTCATTTACAAGAAGGGGAACAGCTGCCAAATAAAAGATGTGACCATCCACTATATGATAGAGGGCTGAAAGCAAAGAAAAAAAAGATGAAAAGCTGGAAAATATCAAGACCTGGCCAGAGAGGTTCGGGGAATGTGGGGCCTGATAATATGGGTGATACCTGTAGTAGTTGGCACTCTGGAAACCATTCCAAGATGCTCAAAGAAAATCTGACTCCAATTGGAGTGAGTGTACCAATGGGATTAATTCAGAAAGGAGCACTATTGATTCAGCTACAATAATTGTAGCTGAATCAATAGTGCTCCTAAAAAAAGTTATTTAACCGTAGAAAAGATGAAGGCAGTTTATTTGTTCTGGGTTCCCTTAGGTAACTGGTTGTTGATAATTTATGGCACCGTAGAGAACACCAGGTGCGCATTTCTCAAAACTCCCGAAAACGTTTCGGGCCTGAAAAACTATTTTGCGTCCATTAGGTTCATTACCAGAAATTTAAATTTCAATATTTTTAATGATCTCTTAAAGCTTGCTATCAAATAGCCCATTTTACAGTTGTATGCTTAGTGACCTAGCCAATGAATGGAAACAAGGCTTGCGGTGACTTTGTTTTGATACAGACCTTGCTGCTTTGTCTGCTTTTCTCATGTAAATCATGTTTTTCTTATGCTAACTAGTCCACATTTGCAAGAGAAAGAGAGAAGTTTGTATCAAAACAAGGTCACCTCCAGCCTCGCTTCCACTCAAAGGCCAGGTCACTGAACACACAACTGTAAAATGGGCTATTGAGCTTGCATTAGACTAGTTTGTTGAAAAAGCTCCAATCAAAAACCAACGTGAAAGATACTTTTCAGGCCCAAATGGTTTCCATACTTTTGAGAAATGTAATATGTCAGCTTTACCATCATATGCTGTGAACATCTGGAATAATAATTTATAATGATAATGATAAAAATAATGAGCAGAGTAGAGATTATAACCATAACACTTTTAATAATTTATAGTAGTAATAATATTTGTTATTTATAATAACAATAATTATTTGCAAAAGTTAAAGCAGCATGGCAATGTTACATGACTGAAATGTTTCCTTGCATCTTGTTTTAGCTGTCATGTTTACCACCAGTGATATTTTGACCCAACAACTGGTTGAAAAGAAAGGTTCAAGCCATGATGGTAGAAGAACTATACGAATGTGCATAATGGGACTTATTATTGGACCAATTCAAAGGACATGGTTTCTTACTCTGGAGCGCTTCATACCTCCGACATCCAAGATACAGATTGTCAAGAAATTGATTATTGATCAAACTGTGTACGGCCCCTTTATTGTATTCTTCTTTTACACTCTATCGGGAACATTGGCTGGAAAAGAAATTCGTGAAGTAAGAGTGTTGTTACAGGAAAGGTACATCAAGACTATGCTCACAGCATACAAAGTCTGGCCATTTGTGCAGGCTGTTAACTTTTCCTTGGTTCCACTTCAGCATAGAGCTAATTTTGTCCAGTTAATTTCTCTGTGTTGGAATATGTATCTCTCCTTTATGTCAAACAAACCCATTGTAAGTGAAAAAATAGAATATGAGAATAGTGACATGAAATCAAGTTTGTCATCAGATGTGACCAAGAAAGATTGATTCTAGTGTAGTGTAATGCCTTCTTTCTGTACTAAGTTGTCATTCGATAATAATTGGTAAAGACTGTTGGTTTAATCTCCCCACCCCCCTTTATAATTAATGACTTTACAGTATAGGCAGATCATCTTGGGTACTTTGCTCCTAAGACCTCCTTTCACAAAACTTGATAAACTCAGTGAGACATACATGTAAGACTCAGCGAACTGTAGAGCTCATAACAAAATAACAAAACAAAATTGTCCTCAACCCATGATTTGTGTATTGTTTTTAATTACACTTGTAGTACTCGCAGGATGTTATTAGATCCATACTCTTATTTACGATTTTGCTCATTATTCATATTTTAAATATTCTAGATTTTCAAAGACTGTAAATTGTAAAGTGTGCACATAGATCTTTCTGTATAAGCACTATATAAGCCATTATGTATAATGTAACAAGGGTTGTCCAATACACCGACATAATGAGATTCATGATACCTTGTGACAGACATCACAAAGTGTCCCCTAACTCTAACTCTTAACAAAATAGTAACAGTTTTGTGACGCATGAAGAACACTTTGTGATGTCTATTGTGACGTACCATGAATCTCATTATGTCAGAGTATTGGACATGTATGAATGTAACAGTTAAAACTTCCGTATGCTATACAGTTAAAAATAGCAACACCGGGCGTACAACGTAAGCTGTGAGCTTTTGAGTTAAAATTCCTATAACTTGCCATGTGACTATATATGTAAATTCTCCCTATCATCGGAAACCTCGAAAGAACTTAAATTATCATTATTGTTAATCATTATTGGCATTGTTATAATTGTTAATGTTATTCATGTAGAAGTAATTACTTGAGATCCAAGCACAAGCACAATTCCCCAAAACAATTAGTAAATTTACAAATTTTTCTACAGTAGAAATTATTTTTCTATTTGCTCCTTGATAGTAGTGTGGGCCAAATGAAGCATGGCTGTTGCTAATTTGCAATTTACATCAAATTTTTCCTTCTTTGTGTGCATCCTAAGAAGAATATAAACAGGCTGTGTAGTTTTACAGAGACGTAAGCATTTTTTTATGTTCCTGTAAGAGGCTATAATTATACATGTATTGAAAAAAATAATTATGAAAATGAATATTAACGAGGTGTTTTTTGTATGCATTGCCATGGTGACAATTTTCATGTGGGTACAGCCAAGTGATGGAAACTTATCCTAACTTCCATGAAGTGAGTGCTCAATTTTACTTTCCTCAGTATTACCGCTGACCAGTTTAGCTCGTTTGGTAGAGCATTCAAACCCCAGCTGGACCAACACTCGGGTCTTTAACAGTTAGACCTTCTATTCTTCTCGGATAAGGACAATAAACTATCCACAGGTCTGCCTCACAGCACTTGTGGATAACAATTTGTGGGGCTTTAAAGAACCCACACCCACCATCCCCTCCCCCTGCGCGGTCCCTGTATTTAAATATAGTATGTTGTCAAGGATGTCTGTCAACTGGCAGACTTGTAATTGGCAATTGTTGAGAGTGCGTTGTCCATGTTAGCCACTCTAAAGGCACTAAGGCCACAAGGTAGCGGGCATTACCCCTTAAATCTACCAAAGTAAAGATTGCATTAGCAGCCATGGATAGCTGTTTTGGCCTTATTAGGCCTCATCAGCATGGCATAGCTAATGCTCAGAGTGGTAAGATATATTAGTTCCCTCAGCTTGTCACGGCCTAGATTTTGGGGCGGGCGAAAGACACGAGCGCGCGCGAAGTTGCGAGGAGACGCGACGCGAAGGGAGCGCTCCTCGCAACTTCGCGCGCGCGTGTCTTTCGCCCGCCCCACAATCCATCACCGAAATTAGAGACTACTCGCAGTCCAGTCACGGCCCGGGAAATATTACTTTATCTTACCTGCTGCCCATCAGTTAAAACAGTTTTCGGAAATAGAAAGGGAAAATTAGTAAGGCGGGTAACCTTTTCAGTTTTCCCGTCTGACGCACCAACGCTCCGCACGTGCTTCAGTCCAAATGCTTTAAAAAGGACACAACTTCATGATCTAACATTGAACATCATGTCCTGTACTTAGTCAGTGTAGTCTGAAGTTAGCGATCATCATGGATCACGTTTACGGTAAACGACCAACCACCTGACCGTGTTTTTTCACCATTTGGTGTTTACCGTTTCTAAGGTGCGTTTCAGAAGTGGGTCAGCCACAAACATGATCATATTTATTATTATCATTCGATACTTTTTCCCTTCCTTTTCATTGGCCCAGAGCCTACCACGTGACCTACAAATAACTGCCTACAAATAATGGTCTGCTCGTGCGCAGTACCATCCAACTGTGATTTTGCTGCAAATAGTTGTGTCCACGCGTCCAAGCTCTTCTAATTCAGTGAAAAATGGCAGATCGTTTCACGCTTCCCGAAGATAATTATGAAAAATAAGCTCGGTGATCGAATGATAAAACTACTATTGAACTCGGTTTTCGCAAAATATCGTGATTTGCCAGTGTCTCGCAGATCAATTATTTGCCGAACTGCTCGCTACTGACAAATCACGATATTTTCCTCAACCTCGTCCATTAATTGTTTATTATTTTGTTTTCGCTGTTCTAATCTATTTATTGGCTTGCATTAACTAATAAAAATACCTTTTATGCTTTAAGAGAAAAAGACTTTCATAGATCAGAAATGAAAACAGCAACAACAAGCGGAAAAACAAAACAATGCAAAACAGTTTTGAATCGCGGGCGCTGATTTTTGGTGGATGTCGTCACGTTACGCGTCATCAAATGTCTCTATGGTAACTGTAAGTTTTGATAACTTTCATAATTTCTTTTGCCAGCCGATCCCCGTGTCACCACATCCGAAAAAAAAGTCCATTTGGGGGATAATTTCCATTCCAAACTACACTTATTAAGAAAAACTGGTGGAAAACAAAATGGTCATCCTACAGAAGTATGAGAATCAAGTTTACGCAGACATTGTCCGAAGCTTGAAGCAAAATTTTCGAACAGAAATCCAACCGCCGTCTATGACACTTGGTGAGAGAAAAGTGAGAATTCGAACGGACTGCTACTACAAATCACAGTTTTCAGACGATCACTGGCGAGATAAATACGACCGTCATGTGAAGCAGAGTGTTCGCGGTTTCTACACGCCAGCTCATGTGCCTTACGCTTCGGTTGGAGACGTGTGTCTTGATATCAGAGATCTTGTCGTGAAAACGGTTGGCTGTGATCAGGAGTCTGAGAAGGTAAGTAGAAAAACAGCTAAACCAAAGATGAGTTATCTCTCAGAAAAAAAAAGATCTAAGAGCTATGAGGCTTGTTTCTCGAAATAACCAATATGTTGCCGAGCCCATTGACCATTTTCGTCGATCGCTCTTACTATTACTTCTGGAGTCCGCGATACACGCCAATTTTTACTGAACAAACGTGCAAGATAATAAAGTGATAAGGAAACGAATCTTGCGAATTAATTGAGTTTAGGAGCGTTTACCACGTAGAATAGTAAGATTATACAAACGGATTTGTCTTGCTCGTCAGTCGCATGCAAGAGAAAAATACTAAGCATCAGATTAATCGAACGCGATCGTGAACGACGATCACCCGTTGCTCTTTCTTGTAAATAGCTCAACAAATTGCTAACGGTATTTTCCGCTTTTGGTATTTTAGATTAAGAACATCAATGTAATTGCTGATCCTAGTGAGCTGGAGAAAAAGAAGGAGGAACATGGAGATACTGCTGCTCAAAAGGTGGGATGTAATTTGTGGATCTATCAATGTCAAGTCCGGGGAATGGAGGAGGGTGGTAGTAGGGCATACGTAGGAATTGATCACTATTGCCACCCCCACCCTCGAAAATTTGACTAAGAGTCTGGGTCCCAGAGTAGGGACGTTTGATTTTTTTTTTTGCAAAAAGGAATGAGACCTAATCACATGCATTATGTAAACACCGCAAAGTATTGAGTGATTTTTTTAAATTAAACTTTTCTAAAATTGTTTACAAACTACAACTTGATCCGTTAAGCCTTGTAAATAGTTGTACGATATCCAGACGATAATACAGAAATATATAATTAAGAGAACTTCTAAATATTTAACCAAACAAAACACTAAACGATACAAAATGGAATTAGCTTAAATACTTGACAAGCTGTACAATATCCAGAAAATAAAGACATAAGTAGTCGACTAAAAATAAATTATATTACTAATGGCTACGTTTAAAATACATGGCTATCATTCATGATACATTATAATGTATTGAGGATTGGGAGTAATAATATTTTACATGTTTATCTGGATTCTGTGAGAAATTTGGAGCAATTTGAGGTATTAATCAGTTAGAATGTTCACCACTGGTTCCCTTTAAGTATAGAAGCCTGAAGGTATAGCTGTTCTCGGAAACATCCAGCCTCTCAAGTCTAACTTTGATAAGTTGCTTAAAACTCGTAAACGCCCTTTATATGAGCAGAAAGTAAACTGAAGCTAAAGTTTTTAGTGCAGAATATAAATAGAGACACTAGCCATTAATACTTTAACCGTAGATTTCATTCATGTACCTTATGCCAGTTGCATAATAAATATAAACGTACACGACTCCAGGGAAATTCCACCTTAAAGCCCCGGCTACACGTTCAAACATTGTTATAAAACATTTGTTGGATGAACAATGTTAGAACGTGTAGCATGCATGTTTGATGACATTTGGTTAACCTTTTTTTGTTGGAAGAATGTTTTGGTTTCGATCAAACATTCTCTCCAGCATACGACAGATGTTGAAGCGTGTAGCCGCCCTTTCAACAACGTTGTATTGCAAAGACTAATCAGAGTTAAGGACTCAGTCTCCAATCCGAGAGCCTAATAATTGTTGAAGTAAAAAACTCGAAGCGACGTGTTTCCAACAATGTTGTATGCGTATCCAACATTGTTAGAAGCGTTCTTACAACAATGTTAGGACGTGTTCTTTTAACAATGTTACAACGTGTAGCCGGGGCGTAAAGCCCCGGCTACACGTTCAAACATTGCTATAAAACATTTGTTGGACGAACAATGTTAGAACGTGTAGCATGCATGTTTGATGACGTTTGTTCAACATTTTTTGTTGGAAGAATGTTTTGACTTCGATCAAACATTTTCTCCAACATACAACAAATGTTGAAGCGTGTAGCCGCCCTTTCAACAATGTCGTATTACAAAGGCCAATCAGAGTTAAGGGCACAGTCTCCAATCCGAGATCCTAATAATTGTTGAAGTTAAAACCCCGAAGCGAAATGTTTCCAACAATGTTGTATGCGTATCCAACATTGTTAGAAGCGTTCTTACAACAATGTTGGGACGTGTTCTTCTAACAGTGCTTGAACGTGTAGCCGGGGCTTAAGGGTCCTTAAGGACGTTCGCGCTAATCGTTACTGCGGAAGCAATTTGTAACGCAATGTCCTGCCACGTGATACATGGAGCGCGCGCACTGAGGAAGAAATGCAGGCAAATATGGGGTCGCGTGAGGGAAAATAGCTTAGGACGGCTGATCGATTTCACTCTTAAATACACGGGACCCCTGTTTTTGTTTTGATTTGTTTTGTTTTGTTTTTTTTTCTTTCTTTCTTTCTTTTAATAGATCACTTCCTATAATCCCGATTCCCTACTTTGTAAAAAAAAAATGAGAAAAATTTTAATGTTACAAGTTTTTTTTTAATATTTCCGTTTGATATCTATGATTTGTCGAATTCCGCCTGGCTGGCTGGCTGGCTGTGCAGGGTTTGGTAGAAAATATGTTATTGGTTGAAAATAACTATTTTACTTTTGCACTCCTATTCACATAACTAAGTAAAGATACTTCATCTTCAGAGATTCGTTTTCAATATTTTTTTACCCTAACAACTAGCGAAACAATTTCAACTAACGAAGCCTTTTCATTAATCTGAGGTCGTTCAACATGGTACTTTATGTCCACAACAAACCGCTTACCCCATCACCCCCACTTCTTTCACAGTATAATCCCCCCCCCATAATCTAACCACAGCAGAAATTTGAAAAAAAAAAAAATAAGATATAAGATAAGAACTTTATTTTATCACGCTAGCCAATGTTGGAATATTTTCGCAGGATCGTCCTTCAGCCGAGGCTACACAAAACGTTTTCTTCCATGCACATCACAGGAAAAATCGTGCCGTTGCCAGCACAATGTGAAAGTCGCACCGTGTAGCAACCCGCAACGACCACAGCAAAAAACAAAAAAAAAGTGATATAAAGCCTCCAAGTATTTAAAAAAAAATAGGTACGCAAAGAATACATGTGTGGGATACACTGTCCATAACACTTTGCAACTCGATGACATTAGTGTGAGATACCACACTGAGGAATCCAACACAAAAGGTAGCTGGCCATGTCGCTTGTCGCTTGTCGCTTGTTACCAAGAATGGCTACGCGTGTGTGGTACTTTCTTCAAAAAAGGCCACATCAACTGTAGTGGTGAGTTGGTGTTGGCGCTAGCATTCCACTCATAAACATTCGTTGAGAAAGCAACGTTACAACTACAGTCTTTGAGTACAATTAAAGTTTCTTTTTTTTTTTTTAATTTTGCCAAACAGAAATCCCAAAGAAAAGACAAGTCCGCCTGTTTCGCATTCGAAGATCAAGGGGGACTAAGTGAAATTAAAAGCAAGTTGTTCCAGTACCGAAGCAGATTGTCAGCCCTGCGAGCGGGTCAGTCATTTGATGAGTGTCTAGCGAAAGAAGACATCATGTTAATGGTAAGAATTCAAGATGCCGTTTACAGGGAGGGTTTCACGGTTCGGCGTATGTGCAAATAGACTGCGAGTAGTCTCTGATTTCGGCGATGGATTGCCGGGCGGGCGAAAGACACGCGCGCGTCTCCTCGCAACTTCGCGCGCGCGTGTTTGTCGCCCGCTCCACAATCCATCGCCGAAATTAGAGAGTACTCGCAGTCTAATGTGCAAACTATAACGCCGGTTAACCCATTCGATTCTATTGTTAAAAAATCAATCGGAAGCGTGCAGATGGCTCTCGCGGTCAATTTGCCTTTCAGCCGTCGCGAAAACATGACGATAAAGGTGAGATTGCTCAGTATAATTCATTTTGAATGTTCCGAAGTATTTTTTCAGTTTTCGCCGGCAACCACATATATTTCAGTAATCTGCAGACTGTAATTTTGTGCAAGCAGAATGACAGCCTACGCGTAGCCATACAGCTACACGAAGGCTGGCAGAATGACTACTGGACAAATTTGACGAAAGATGTCAACGGATTTACACAGAAAATATGGAATTTAGTATTGAATATCAATTAATTCTTCGGACCGAAGGTTTTATTCCAGACCGGATTCACAAGTTATATACACACATCTGATTGGTTTCTAAACAATGGAATTGAGTTGGCTACATCATAGCGTTTGATGTTCCATCACGATCTTTGCTAAGTCTGTCTACAGTCGAACCTGTATTAAGCGGTCACCCTCTATTAAGCGGTCAACTGTCAAAGTCCTAAAAATTACTCCCTTTAATTACCGTAATTTTGCCGACCTCTACTAAGCGGTCATCTCTGTTTAGCGGAGGTCGAGCGGTCGCTCTTTAGTAAGTCCAAAAAAGCTGTTTTTATTGTCCTGACCTGTATTAAACGGTCACTCTCTAAAAGAAAATCTACTTGGCGTTGCTGTTTTGTTGGTTTGTTTTTGCACTATTTACCGATGTACTTTGTCAGACCATTCTATTTAGTGCAGAAGATCTCAACCGAGTAAGTGAATTTTTGACAGCCTTTGAGTTTAAACTGTTACAAAATGGCGTTTTTGTGTTTGAAGTGTATTCTCTACAACCAGTATCAACCTTTATACCGTGCCATAGAAAATACAGCCAATCAGAATGCAGGAAAGCCGTTGAATATTCGTCAGTATTTAACCGAACCTTCCCATCGATCAGTGCAATTCAGCTGTATCACACCCAACCTTCCCATCGGACATTGAGATTGTTTTTAGCGCTTGAAAATTAGTGCGAATTTGACTATAAAAACTTTGTTTGAAATTAATATTTTATCATTTGTAATTAGATCATGAATTATAATTAATTAAAAATTTTGAAAAAGGTTTAAAAACACTGTCAAGAACGTGGACGTTAGGAAGCCATTTCAAAACCATTCAAGTCTGTGCGTGTCTCGCATTGATTATGCTGGCCTTGCTGGCCACTGTATTTTCTATGGCATGGATAGTTATGCAACCCTTTCTCGTGGTATACCGTGGAATATCCCACTCGTCACTTGCATTTTCTTGGTATACACACTCGCCTAAAGGCTCGTGTGTATATCAAGAAAATACAAGTGACTCGTGAGATATTCCACGGTACACCACTCGAAAGCGTTGCATAACTAGTATGTATTAAGCGGTCAATAAGTCATACCCCGAGGGTAACCGGTTAATACAGGTTCCACTGTATTTTATAACAAAACGCTAGTTACTGGTTTAGGCTACTGATTCTATGCAGGATAGGCAAGGAAGTCATCAGGCAAGGCTATACTGATTATCACATACTTCCCACTAAATAGGAGTTCGCTATCAAACTTTGAAAATCGCGGTCTTTGTCTTTAATTCCAAAACAAAAAAAAGATTGCATAAATTGCGTTCACAACTGCAAGGATCATTCTTCATTTGATTTCATTTCCGCAGTTCATATATGATTTATATCATATATCATTCACAAAAAAAAAAAAAAAAAGATTAAGGTGAGCTCAGAACTAGGGAAAGGTAAATTCTTTAACGTAAAGAAATTTTAACTCTATCACCTATAACATGCAGGCCGATTTCCAATTTGAACTTTCGAACTTATCAACAGGTAGTGGAGGCGATGAAAGAGAGTGGTAGTGGGAAGCTTTCAACAGGTATACTGAACAAATGATTAAATACTGCAAATAAATGAATAAACGAACTCACGGACAGACAGACTACTACCACTGCCACTGTTATTCCTACTGCTTCTTCTACTGCTACTGCAACTGCTGATGCTGCTTGTAGGGACGCGGAGCCCTACCAGTTTTTTTTCCTTGGATTGATTTTTTTAGGGCTCCAGTTGACATGGGTAATGTATGAATTTTACCACTTTATTTGGCCAGGGGCCGTTTCCTGAAGGGGTAATAACTCTATTCCAGGGATAAAACTGCCTTATTCCAAAAGGTATACCTGGAATAAGGAAGATTTAGCCCTGGAATAGCGTTATTGCACCTTTCAGGAACCGGCCCCAGATGTTTTAGCACTACCACATTAAAATGGTCTCCGCGACCCCTGGGCTCGGTTGTTACTGCTGATGCTGTTATTGCACTGCAACTGCAACCATATGAGAAAAACGTTTTCAAAATGAGTTGTCCACAAAACTGAAAATTGCTGTATCTTCTGTAGCCATACTTAAGCAATTGCTGAACAAGACAAGACAATCTGAACGCTTAGACGCACCAGTGTTGGTAGATGAACTGATTCCAGCCTTCCCAAGTGAAATCAATAAATCTGAACACGAAGAGGAGACCATAGATCAGAGGTTTGTTGATATGACCGCTTCAATTTTAGAAAAAACCTCCACTAAAATATTTCAGCAAGTTGACGCTTAATTGTTGGAAATAATTTCAAACGTGGATATAACATTTAAGTGTACAAAAAAATGGATATCATCATCGCGTATTTTCGCTTTTAAATTTCGCGGGGACGGCCATTTTGGATTTTCTGACGTGAAACGGTTGCCCTATTGTTTAACACAAAGGATTTTCTGCTTCACTTGCTGCAACCAACTGACACATGTTAGTGACATCGTCAAAAATGGCGGAGCCCGGGAAATTTAAACGTGAAAAAAGGCGCCAGTGATACTCATATTTTTTTGTACACTTTTAATGATATTCCCACGTTATACACTAAATTTGGGAAACTAGTAATTCCAACAATGTAGGGTCAATCAAAATTGACCAAAAAGTGATGCAAACCAAAAGAATAACGTTAGGGCTTTAGGTATAGAAATATTCAACTTGAATGATTCAAGTTGCCGAAAGATTTTTTTTATTTTCAATCACTGAAAAATGCAATCTATATTATTTAACGAATGGATAAAGTTGCCTGTCAAAATGTGGTTACCTTGATGACTTCCAATTAGGGGACTATGCACCTGTTACTCTCAACTGTTGCCAAATAGATTTCGTGAAGAGATTTGAACATTGGTTGGCCTCTTATCCTGTCTTAAAGACAAATGCTTCTTCATCCCAATAACCGGCTGAAGTCTTCATGTTGCAAAATTCCAGCCCGTTTACCGAGATTTAGGTCCGAGAAAACGAAATCTCGGCAACCGGGCCAGCCCGCCCTTTCATATGAACACATTGGATTTTTATAAAGCATTTAGTGTTAAGGCTCATACGAAGAGGCCCTAAATACAATGAATTTTATCGTTGTGCAGCTACTTTAAAACCATGAATGATCAAAGAAGAAACCAATGATTTCAACAATTATTCCTCAGCCTACTGCGTCGTTTTATGTGAGCTTTACATAGTGCATATCAGGGGCGTAGCGTGAGATTTTGAAGGTGTACGCACAGAGAAGAAAATTTCTAGCGCCAAAGGTGCTTCAAACTAGGGGGTGTAGGGGCTTGCTCCCCCAGAAAGTTGTGAAATGTAGGGTCTCGGAAATGCCATTTCCTACTATTTCCTATTTCCCTTCAGAAGGGCAAACTCTGTTATAACATCATCAATGTCAACGTCCTTGTGCTCATTGAATGTGAAGAATTGTTAAAGAGCTCAATCTCCTGTCTGTCATGGTACTTCGTAAAGGGGTTTTCAGTCTCTTCATGCTGCTGAAGCTACGCTCAGCAGTGCAAGTTGACACGGGATAGGTGTGGGGGCCTCGGAGGGTAGATTTTTTTCAATTTGCTTTTGTTTTCACTCCTATATGACTTTTTTTGCCTTGTATGGATTCCTGAAAAGATACTAGAAAGATTTACACACAAACGCCAGTATAATTCGGCATTTAAAAATCGTTCCAATTTTATGGTAACTTTAAAACTGATGCTTTCCAGGAATAAGAAAAATATTTTTGTCCAAATTTCAGGTGTGACGTTTTCGCTTGTAAACGCACAGTGAAGTGATAATTTATTCATGAGCTAAAAACGGCAGCACCAAGGATCTGCCGTTTTGGATCTGTTGATTTTCCCAAAAATTCCGAGCGTCGTCAAAATTGACCAAAGGGTGATCCGAACCACAAGAACAACATTAGGGCATTAGGTATAGAAACATTCAAGTTGCCGAAAGATTTCAAATATTCATTCACTGGAAAATTCCATTGATAATTTACCGATAAAGTTTCCTGTCGAAATATGATTATCTCGGTGACTTTCAGTTTCGTGAACATGCCACTGTTACTCCCAACTGTTGCCAAATAGATTTCTTAAAGAGTTATGAAGATTGGTTGACCTCTTACCCTGTCTTTAAAGACCCAGGCAAGACTAACATTCATTTCGCTCACCCGTATCACCTTCGATCATTTTGTTGATGATTGTGTGTTCAAAGTCATGCATTTGCCTCGTGAGATGTACACAGGTCAACCAACCTGGCCGTTTGTTTGTTTGTTTGTTTTTTAGAGATGTGCATGAACGGTATGTTCGCAACTTTACCAGTAAACTCAGTTGTCTGTACACACTTTTGTGTTACGTCTATCATCTCAGGACCAGAGATCTACGAACCAGGGTAAGCCTGCAAAAATATGCCAATATATCAGGATTGCTCGCGCAGTTGCGCTTTTATCGGTGTTTTTTTCTGTGCATCGCTCATCTTAATTAACTTTGCTAATCATTCATAGCTGGAAGTTTTAATCATTGTTAATACAATTTCCGTAGCTCTCTAAAGGAGCTGAATTGCACCATAGAATCCTTTTTTAGTCGCTTTGCTCAAGTAGCGATTTCTCAGATTGAAAAATAGTGAAAAACTTTAATTACTTAAACTCAAGAAACCTGTTTAGTGACAATACAAATTGAAGTAGAGTGGTTTTCAACCAAACAAATTATTCTGGCCCCGGTTGTTCAAAGAGCGGATAACTTCATCCACTGGATAAGCCTATCCATTGGATAAAACTGATAAAAAGTCGTTGCACAAAGCCTGGATAGTGCGATGAATAACTATCCACAGGATAAGCCGCTATCCGGTCAGTTGCCATGGTGAATCTCAGCCACTTTTTAGATGAAACATGGCATGACAACAACATGGCGGAGGATGTGGAACTTGGAAAATGGAGAAATCAAAACCAACTGCATCCCTAAAGTGCCCTAAATCATTTTGGAGACTGCCGGAAACAACTCTCAAGTTATAAAAAGAGCTATTTTGCCAAACGTAAACTTCATACCACGTGGAACTACTACGTGGGGCAGAGTGGGATTAAACCTTCTATCGATAAACAGTCGTATTATGCACCTATCAATGTTAGACCCGAAGTGGGGGGGGGGGGGGGGGGTGGATACGGGATGAGGTGGGGACTTTGATCGACATCTCCTGCCCCAGGTGGGGAATTTTGACACCTTGAAGAGAATGGTGGCCCCAGGGTGGGGAAGTTTGATCAAACTTGAAAACTGATGAAATATTATATTAATAAAAGACCGTTTCCCGGGCTTGGACTTTGCCATGGTGTAATACTTTGCCATCATAAATATACCCAGAGGTCCCAGTGAAGCACGGACAAGATGTATGAAGTTTGCGATTAACCATCGGTTTCTACCAGTGTCCTTTCATTCCCGTTGTTAAAAGAAAAAAACTGTGATTTTTAAACCTAGCTAGAGTGTGTGTATTGTTTAAGCAGTTATGAGGTCAACCTCTTGGATAACAATCCCTACAGTAGGGAACTTTCAACTCGAAACTTTACCCAAGGGTGGGGAGGTTTGACCCAAAATTTGCGTTTCAGATCGAAGTCCCCACCCCATCCTGTATTCCCCCCCCCCCCCCCCCCCCCCCCGTGGGACTAACATTGATAGGTGCATTAGAAATTTCTGTAAATTAGCCTACCTTATATCTTGAACTTTCACAGTGATAATTAAGTTCCTTGTCAAAGAAAGGAAAGACATCCTCGCGCTTATGCGCGTCCCCATCGCTCTAAGATTATAATGTTTGCTGCTGACATTTGAAACCTGATGTCATTTAGTTAGGATAGCGTGCATTTTTGTATTTGGGTTACGTTTTAGGTCTTTTCGAATCAATCGGAGGACAGGTTCCTACAGGTCTTTGAAACGTCAAGTTACCATGTTTAAAAGAGTGTAGCGAAGTCTAAGGTTTAATCCCCACCATTACCACTGTTTTGTAATCATTAAAGAAATCTAATTTAAAGACAATAGAAGTCTCGTTGTATAAAACATAACAATCCGTTTTAACCTTATATGCTCGCGTAGTTTCACTACGCTTTTCCAATTGCTGGAATCAACGCAGCACTGAAACTCGTTTTTATGATGGAAGTCATCGCCTTTGGCACCTTCTCGGTAAAAAAAAATGCGACGCAATCGATGGTCTTTGTCCTGACCCTCGATGTTGACCGTGCCGATGGTACACGTGGCTGTTTGTCCGGCCAGAAGTTGAGATCCTGGGGATTACATTGTAGGTCAAAGATGTGTTAGCCCTTCAACTACCAAGCAGTTTGCCGAAAAACACCTTTTGAAGCTTGTCGAGCCATTTTCTGGCGAGAATCTAGCCAAAAAGAACCAAAACTGTCCAAAACTCTGTTTGCTGGTGGAGCTCCTCGCGCCCTTCTGTCCCTGATGTTTAATATTAGCTTTCCAAGTTCGGCCATGCACAGGGTTGAAAAGTTTCACTGCCTCCTCTCCTTCTACCTTTCGCTTTTCTTGCCTCGCTTTCTTTCTCTCTTGCTGGGCATTTCCTGGGCTTCCTTTCGGTGGGAAAGGATTTGTGGAAAACTTTTAGGATCATAGGACTAGATGGAAGGAAGTGCAGGTGGGTAGTGGAACAAGATTTTCATTCAAATTTTAGGCTCAACGTCACTTGTTTTTTTCGCGTTATCTCCGGCCTGTTTGATGGAATCGTGCTCATTTGGATATGGTTTGAAAGATCTCTTCCCCTACACATGCTACATGCAAAAGTTGTCCGTGAGCGTTAATACTGATGACATCACAAGCGTTACAAGAGGAGTGGTTCTGCGCGGCCGGTTTTGGCCGGTGTGGTAGTCGATGGTACTCGATAATAATAACTTTATTTATTACCTTTGGCAATAAAAATTACGGTAGTACTACAGTTGATAAAAAGTAAAAACTACAAATATATATAATGCATAAAAAATTGAAAAGATGACTAAGAAAATGTAAAAAAGCAGTACAACAACGGTCTAAAAGTGCATATACGTATAAGTAAGATAAATTAAGTTATATTAGGTTAAGTTAGGTTCAGCACCTGTAGGAATAAACTATTGTTTGTGCCTATTAGTGAGTGATACAGGTATTCTGAGGTGCATTGATTTCGTCTTATTAGATCTTAGATTACGGCTATGTCCCAGTGCCTTGTCTGGAAAACGTTTGCAAGGACGCGCTTCAGATTTGGCATCTTATGGACATATTGGGTTGTTTTATGCTCAAAGGTGAATTATTTTGAGAAAATTGTGTCCTTTGCTTAATCTAGTCTAGTTCTAAGGTCAAGCAGAAAAAATTGAAACAGACCGCCAAGTTAAGTTCCGCGATCTGCACTTCAAAACAAACAAAATCCATAATCCACGCTGAAATATTGAAGAAATCCGTGATCCGCTGAGCGTTCAAAATCCGCCAATCCGCAAAATGTAAGCTAAAAATCCGAAATCCGAGTAGTTTTTTTTTAGCCAAATCCGCCGATCCGCGAACCTATTCACCCCCTCTTCGTTTTGAGTCCTGCGGTTGACTACTGCGGTCTACTGATGCAAAGGAGCACAACAGTTAATGACTGAGCTTAGATTATTTAACTTTTGCCTCCTCAAAATTCCTCTTGAATAGATTTCAGAGTAGGCTTGCTAATGCACTTGTAAGACTGAAGCCATTCGTTCGAAACTTTCCTGTAATGAAATTCTTACGTGTCTGTGAAAAGCTGATCGATCGACATGTGGAAAATAACACTACAAAAGATCGGTTTTTCTAGCACAGAAATTGAAATAGTTGGAAAAATTACACGCTTGACGACTTGTCCGAAGTTTTATGGTTTTATTTCTCTTATTATCATACCCGCGATGAATTAACAGCATAACAAGGCTACTCAATCGATCTTCTGTCATTGATGACCAAGTCCATAACTTGAGACGGCGTAGGGCTGAGAGGGAGCGTTCGCAACTGACGCCTCCGACAGGCGTGGTTAGAAAGACCGACTGCACCTTGTAAATGGAGGGAAATTCTTGCGGACTGCAATCAGACATTCAATCGGCTCCCTCTTTTTCTGACTCTGGCTCCACCGCGTGTTTCATCCTCCACCTTGCCAGCTGCGCCAGAATTAGACTTCTCCGAGAAATCTAGATGCTTGCTGAAGTAGTTCTTGATCTTCTCGATATGCCTGTCAGTTAACTTGGGCAAGTACAGGCATTCGTGCTGGATTGAAAATATCGTTTCAAGTTAGATTATGAGCTCGAGATTTCTATCGCGTGATAGCTGATGAGGGCGCAGCCCGAATCAGCTACCACGCATAGAAATCGAGAGCGAATAATCTAATTGCTTTAGTTTAAATCTTCTAGTCGTTCAAACCTAAACAAGTAAATTATCTAAATCCTCCTCGCAGACAAGAAGAAGAAGCGGCCGCCATTTTGTTGGCAAACGATACCCACTATCTATAACAAAATAGATAGCGAGTAGCGTAGCCAATCAGAGAACGGCATTCGTGATAGAACGCTAGTAGATTTATACTAAATATGATTAATCCTGTAGTAGTCTGATAACTGATCGTTGTGTGCGGCGTTTGCCCAATGGCGTTCAGAACAGTCGTTGTACGAGGCCTTACCAGGGTTACGTTGATAGAGTCAGCTACCTGGCTGATTCGACTCCACACCTAATTTTGCCAGGATTCGTCTCCTCTTGCTGATTTAATGCATTCTTTGGCGAGACTGTTACGCTTTGGTATGCATCGCCAAGGTTACAGCTCTTAGCTTGCATGTAGGGACTTTGTTACTTGGGCTAAACAGACCAAACTGAGATACTGTCGAAGCAAGTATGAATTCAGAATCTTGAAGAAGACGTGAATAAGCTGAAGCGTCACGTTTAGCATCGCCGCTGCTTGATGACGAAATTTCATCCAGAGCTAAAAGTACATAGCCATATTTAGCAAGAAGAGCAGAGAGGGTAGTAACTTTTGTACTCCAACGAGTAGCACAGAATTTCGGTACAGTTTGTCGCTTGCTTCCCTCTTCCAATGTTTTGGCAGATTCATCTTCTTCGTCTTTATGAGCACATGCAACTCGTACTGGCTTTTGCCTCAAAAGAACTTCCGAACTAATTATTTGGAAATTGCACTGAAGGAAGATTTATCAGTCAATTAGTCAGTTTTCTTGAGATTTGGGACCAGTATAGCTACCAGAAATAGCCCAGCAAAATCAAACACTGTATTAGAAAAAAAAAACATTTAGTTTTCCTGGCGGGGGTAATTGCCCCCGCCAGGAAAACTAAATGTTTTTTTTTTTCTAATACAGTGTTTGATTTTGCTGGGCTATTTCTGGTAGCTATACTGGTCCCAAATCTCAAGAAAACTGACTAATTGACTGATAAATCTTCCTTCAGTGCAATTTCCAAATAATTAGTTCGGAAGTTCTTTTGAGGCAAAAGCCAGTACGAGTTGCATGTGCTCATAAAGACGAAGAAGATGCGTCCGTAGGTTTTCCAGGTACTTTGTTTCAATTTTTTAATTAAATGGTTGAGTGTTCGAGCAGCCATGTCTGTATTTCATCAGTATTATCCAGTGGATAAAAAGTTATACTACCTACCTAGATGTGGATAACTTTTCAGCTGGATAACGCTATCCAAGCTTCGAACAACCGCAATGACGCAAGTGGATAAATTTTATCCGCCGGATAGCGATTTATCCACTGGATAAGCGTTATCCACTCTTTGAACAATCGGAGCCTGACCAATAGCGCAATGAGCCAATCAGAATTCGAAGTCATCACATCAAGCCTATGCCAATAGCGCGGGAAAATGCGTGCGCCATATTGCGATTGGTCGGGGGAGGGTTCTTCTCTTTGGTTGAGAAAATGGCAATAGTTTTTTCTAACCAATTACCAGAGCGAAGTAATGTTAAACCAAAGCAAACGCAGAATACTTTGAACACTAAATTGAAAAAACAAAAACAAAAACAAAAACAAAACAAACACTCAATGTTGAGGCTGATTACTATAGAAGGCAGATGAAATGTGACTATTCAAGCCGCAGTTTGTTTCTAAATTCCGAACAGCCTATATCCCTTCCTTGACTTTCGCGAGGTCACGGGTTCAAACCCCGTTGAAGTCCTGAATTTTTTTCAGGCTTCTTTTCGCAATTGTATAAATTGCGTTCACAACTGCGAGGATCATTCTTCATTTGATTTCATTTCCGCAGTTCACGTATGATTTATTTCGTACATCATTCACACTCATTTCTTTCACGGGAACATATGAACCCACAATTGACCTGCTCCCAACGTCAGTGGCTTCATAGCTCAGTTGGTTAGAGCATCGCACCAGAATATTATTTGTAGCAAAATCACAGTTGCACGGTACTGCGCACCATTATTTGTAGGCAGTTATTTGTAGGTCACGTGGTAAGCTCTGGGCCAATGAAAAGGAAGGGAAAAAAGTATCGAACGATAATACCTAATCTTGATAACCCAGTTGATATTTTCGTTTCATCTTTAGGTTCCACTATCACGAGACTTGCTCAAGGCACTGAGAACAGAGGTACAAACTGATCACAAAGGAAGGCCTCTGAGGCATACACGAAACATGACCTATGCTCACACTCAGTTCCGCGGGGCACATCAGAGGTCCTCCACCGACGCCACGATATCCCGGATGGAACATGAAAACCATCTGTCACCACACATGAACGCAAGACCAAGCTTTGTCAGTGATTCACCGTCATCTTTATTCCGTCCTGGAGTGAGTGGTACTGGAGCTATCGAGTCCAGGCAATCCTTCAGTCGTAAGTTAAGGTAACCAAGAAAAGCACTGGGAATACAAGGGATGGTTAAGCTGAAGTGTGGTGGATAAATCATGTAACGTCACACGCATACTGGGAAAAAAATTCTAGTTCTCCCAACGGGAGTCGAACGTCCGACCCTCAGATTTTCTACCATTGAGCTACAAAAGACTTGTGGAGCTTAGGCTATTGAAAGTAAGGTCCTTGTGACAAACGCGCTGTACCAGTTTGTTGGTTCTCTACTCTGCTCCGAGAGGTTTTTCTCCGGGTACTCCGGTTTTCCCCTCTCCACAAGAACCAACGTTTGATTTGATTGGATTGGATTGGATTGGATTGGATTGGATTGGATTGAATTTGATTTGATTTGATTTAATTTGATTTGATTCTTCTTTATTTAGAGTTGGTTTGATTTAGTCTCCAATTAGCAGAGCATCTGTGCTCGACTAGAAAGACTTGAGACTAAAATAAAGTGATTATTATTATTATTGCTAATACTCTCAGATCAAATCTGGTTTTCATTGGCTCCGGGCAGCAACCAGCTGTCTAGGGAAACCAAGAAGCGTCCTTCATCGTTACTTTCCTCTCCTGCCTACATCTCCAGCACTTTCCTAAGTATCCTTGCCGACCCCAACAGTACAGATCTCTGAATCAGTTCAATGGATGTGTCCACACCTAACCTCAGTGGTATTGTTCCTAATGCCCCCACCGCTCTGGGTATCAGCTTTGTCCTTACTCCCCACATCTTTCGAATTTCTCTCGCAAGATCTTCATATTTTTCTACTTTCTCGTCTTCTAATCTACCCATCTTCTATTATTATTATTATTGTTATTATTATTATTATTATTATTATTATTATTATTATTATTATTATCAGCTTTGTGAACTGGATGATCTTTTTCCGGTTTGCTTCCTAAGGGAGCGGGTCATAGCCCATGACCAAAGGTCCCTTAGAGTTTTCTCCTTACTCTAGAGCTCCAACACCTTTCTCAAATCCTTGCCGTTCCCAGTAACGTAGTTTTCTGGAGTAATGAAATTTCCAACCACTTTCCCAACCACTTGTCCAAGTTTTTTGTTACACTTCCCAATGATCTTACAACAATTGGTACCACCTGCACAGTTCTCATGTTCCACATTCTTGCAATTTCTGTTTTAAGATCCTGATACTTTTCAACTTTCTCATTCTCCTTTTCAACAACTCTTTTATCCGCTGGTACGGCAATATCAATAATAGTGCACTTTCTCTCCTGTTTATTTACAACGACAATGTCCGGTCTTCTGGCTTCAATGACATGATCACACTGTATGTTCACGTCCCACAGTAGTTAACCTGGGACCAGGCTCCACAGTGGAGCGAAAAGAAGAAACGTGGCGAAAAAAATCGGCGAGCGAAGCGAGTTGAGCGTGGGTCCGGCGGAGGAGAAGGGGCGGCGGAGCCTGGAGACATGCCTTTCATGCCGCCGATCCATGATACCAGATTCTGGTATCATGTTCTGATTGGTCAAAGTTCTCAGTGTTGACAGATTGCGAATGTTGTAGCGGATTGTTAATACTTGAAAGTCACGCACGCGTTGTGAAACTTCAGCTCAGGAAAAGAAATGGCATCAGGCGTTCGGTTCTTGGACATCGATTTTGAGCAAGCGATAAAGGCTTCTTTGAGAGAATTTCCGCATATTCCTCGGCTTAAAGAAGAGCAAAAACTACAATCGGTGGCAAAAAGAGCGATTCTCCCGACTGGTTTTGGGAAGATTTTAATTTTTCAACTGCCCCCTCGCTGTCTTGTAAAAGAAACTTGGAAAATAGAACGATCGCCTGTTCTAGTCGCGTCGCCGCTGGTGCAGCCTGCAGTTCACCGTTCGTATTCGGGGCATTTTCCTGTAAACCATCTTTAATTATTTCTCTGATACGCCAGTCGGGGATTGGGGCGCAGTGGATCGCTTTGCTTGTGATCCCAAACTTTCCGTCTCGAACAGAACACTGCTAATCGATTCTTGACCCTGGTCTAGATGCTCATCGCAACGGGTTTTGTAAACGACTGCTGTAGCCGAACGACTTGTCTGGCACAGTAGCCCATCACTAGGAGCGTACAACTGCCCCATATTACTGTTACGGCGTTTTCACAGACCAATTTATTTTTAGATTGAATTTCCCGCCAAAATCAGACTCCCACAGGAGTCCAATGACCAATCACACGTCGCTGCACGTGCCACAAGGTATCTGCACGTACAAAGCCTTTGTATTCGCTCATTAAAACTATTGTTTTGTGGTGCTCCCGTTCCCGTTGCCGTCCTTGTTGCCCTTTTTCGCGGGAAAAGATGGTCTAAAAATAGATCGGTCTGTAAAAATGCTGTGACATAGGCTTAGTATGGGAGTTGTACGCTCTTAGTAATGGGCTCCTGTCTGGCGCAAGAAAGGCAAGCCAGTTCAGAATAATCATCCCCGCGCACTTATTTATGTCCAACTGTTTTTTTTTTTTTTTTATTGCCAATCTTATTTACAACACTAACATTACTTACAATTACTAGCAACGTTACTTAGAAATCTAACACTATTTACAATGCTAACATTACTAATAAAATTTTAAACCCTAACTTCACTTATAGTACTAACATCACTTTTTTTACAGACAAGAAATGGTTCTGCTTAACAATAATACTACTAACCCTAATACTTAAACAAAACCAAAACAAACAAACAAACAAAAAACAAAACAAAACAAAACAAAACAAAAAAATACTGCTACTTAACAATAGCACCTTAAAATAACCATTACAAAAAATCCTTCCACTTCATGTAAAAACAATTAAGTCTATTTTCACGTGTGGCGATATACTTTTCTAGTTCTATTTTTTCTCGTACCGAAATGGCAAAGTCTGAAAATTGATATTTTTTATATTTGTTGCGCAGTTGAACAGAAAATGCTTACCGATAAGAATAAGGTGGTTAAGAGTTTGAAGCGAAGAGGAGCCTTTTAAAACGCCGTATATGATTTCACTTTCTGTAAAATGTGTCACGTTATGTTCCTTACATATTGCACGGTACCACTCAGTAAATTCATTCCAGAAAGATGCAGCTAAAGGGCAGTGTACGAATAAGTGAGAAATAGTTTGCTCGATGTGTGGACAAAAGGGACAAGTGAGTGAATTTATCTTTTTCATTTTGTAGAAACGACTATTGGTAGTAAGTATGTTGTGTATTACTTTAAATTGAAACACGGATAGTTTGACCTCCTTTGTAACAGCGAAGGGAAGTGAGTATACTTTGCGGCGTTGTGCCAGATCAAAGCCACACTTACGTAGTTTTTTGTCTGCCGTAGGTGCGGGAAGATTCTCGCACTTAATCATCAAATTATATATTATTTTACACGTTAGACTTTCTATGGATGGTGTAGGTGAGGAGGGCTCCGATTCTCCGCTTTTGTTTTTAAAAGTATTTTCCAAGAACAAGGTATTGCAGATAATAGTCCGTAATATTGTAGAAAATTACAGTTTACATGAAATTTCTGTTGGAAAGCATGAAAAGAAAGAAAGCGGTTTTTTTTTTCATCAAAGAGATGGGATACATTTCGAATGCCTTTCTGAGACCAATTTTGGAAGAAAACTGATATTTTATTTATTTTTATATAGCGATTAAGATTAGATTTAGTTAAACATCTTATAATAAAAATAAGCGAAAGAAGTTTTACACAACGTTTCGATGACTCCATGTCATCATTTTCAAGTGAACAGAGAATAAAATTTACAACATAATATATACCGTGCAAGGCGATAAAATGTAAAATATGCAGGTAACAAGTGACAAGTTTAAATAAATAGTTTTGCACGTATGGAGTCTGATTGTGTGTTCAAGCATGGCCTTTTCTTCTTTATGAATAACATTTCATAAATCAGACAGTCCAGTTTTCCGTTGCACTTCTTTAGGACGGAAAAGTTGTTGGTAAGGTCGCCGATGGTTTTCAGACCGTGGTCGTTCTTTAAGTGCTTGCCGATTGCTGAATAACGGTGTTCGTCAATACGTTGGTGTAAATGCCGGCTGGTGTAGCCGACATACTCTGCATCACACAGATCACATTTATAATTGTACACAACGCATTGTTGGCTAATTATAGGTGGTTTTGGCTCACACATCTTGAGGTCTTCACATATTTTGCGACTCATGAACACAGGTTGAAGAGTGAGATCAATTTTGTTGCTTAGATCTGATAGTTGTCTTCTCACTGCGTCAGCTGACTTTTGATCTTTAAACGGCAGAATCACTCGGTGAACAGAATTTTCTTTGGTGGACTGAGTTTGCACTTCAGATCTCACTCTTCAACCTGTGTTCATGAGTCGCAAAATATGTGAAGACCTCAAGATGTGTGAGCCAAAACCACCTATAATTAGCCAACAATGCGTTGTGTACAATTATAAATGTGATCTGTGTGATGCAGAGTATGTCGGCTACACCAGCCGGCATTTACACCAACGTATTGACGAACACCGTTATTCAGCAATCGGCAAGCACTTAAAGAACGACCACGGTCTGAAAACCATCGACGACCTTACCAACAACTTTTCCGTCCTAAAGAAGTGCAACGGAAAACTGGACTGTCTGATTTATGAAATGTTATTCATAAAGAAGAAAAGGCCATGCTTGAACACACAATCAGACTCCATACGTGCAAAACTATTTATTTAAACTTGTCACTTGTTACCTGCATATTTTACATTTTATCGCCTTGCACGGTATATATTATGTTGTAAATTTTATTCTCTGTTCACTTGAAAATGATGACATGGAGTCATCGAAACGTTGTGTAAAACTTCTTTCGCTTATTTATATAGCGATTATTCCAAATATCTGATTTGCTACTTCCTCTTTAGTCTTAGGCACGGTGTGGACCAACTCCTGCCAGTAGATTATTATATCTTTATAAAATTTCGGTAGCGATTTATCTAGATTTATAAAGTTGGCATCGTGATTACATTGGAAGATTAGGGTGCCACCCACATTTGAAAGCAGAGAGCAGGGAATATCTTTCCATGGGGCGTCATCGGTAGAACAAAACCGCTTTACCCAACATATTTTTAGGGCTTTATCAAACGCTGTAAAGTCGGTCATATTTAAGCCTCCCTCTTCTTTGCACTTTTTGATCGTAGATTTTTTTATTTTGGGCTGTTTATACTTCCAAATGAAACTGTTTCTAAGTCTTCAGCTAAAATGACAAACTCCTGTCCGGGATCAACGAGCAGCTCTTTGTTTTTTTAGACTATTAAAAACTGAAACGACGGGCACCCTTTTGCTTTCAGGCGAAATGAAAACCTTTTATTCGCTCTCGCTTCAAACTTATCTACCGCGTGAAAACGTGCGTGCGCCGATGTTGACTTCTTAGGTGAATTCATGCGAAGAAACACCTTTGACGTCAACTTTTTGACAATTTGATCGACTTGTTGACATTTCATTTACACTTCAGGGCGGATCGGCGGCATGAAAGGCATGTCTCCAGGCTCCTCCGCCAGTCCCCCGCTCGGCTCGCTTCGCTCGTCGATATTTTTCGCCACGTTCCTTCTTTTCGCTCCTTAACATTACTGCGGAGTCTGGTCCCAGGCTACACAGTAGTTTAACGTTGTCGTTTTCACTTACACTGTCAGGTGCGTGTTCGTACCACTTATCCTTCTTTTCCAGATGATATTTCTCACACAGCTTCCACTGAACTACTTTTGCAACATTGTCATGTCTCTGTTTTGTAATTCCCTCTGGGTCTGCCTTTTACACTCACAGACAATAGGGCCGTTTATACGAGAGAAAATAAGCCGCGGCTTACTCTGGCCACGGCTTACATAAGAAGCGAAAACTCCGTATAAATGGTACAAAATCTACGTTCACGGCTTTCTCAAGCTGCGGCTTATCCTAGCCTAGGAGTTTCTACTCGTATAAATGGTTCCTTTCGCGTCTTATGTAAGCCGTGGCCAGAGTAAGCCGCGGCTTATTTTCTCTCGTATAAACGGCCCTAATATGGTTTACACTCTCACCTTTCTCGCCACATAGCCTACATAATGGAGATGCCACCGTTTTGTCAATATGGTATTTTACATAGTTAGTCCTAAGGGCTTGTTCTTGGCCTGCACAAATAAGTGCTTCTGTTTGGATCTTCAAGTTTGTTTTTCGCAACCAGCTCCACGATTCTTCTACATGCGTCGTTTCTGATATTTCTCTTACAAATTGACCAAGCAGCCTTTTTCCTTCCAACTGTTGAGTTTCTCATTGTTCCAAGATGTCTTAAATTCATCTTTGCTCACTGTTTCCTCACTCCTAATGACACTAGTAGCCCTTATCCCTTGCAGCAGGACTTCCAGAGAATTCTTCATACCATCCTAAGCTGTTTTCCTCACTTCTCACACATCCCCCACAGTTTATCAGTCCCCGGCCTCCATTCACCTGTGACACATACAACCTATCAACATCGCTCTTTGGATTATTATTATTATTATTATTATTATTATTATTATTATTGTTTTACTTCACTTTATTACTTGTCCACATTTACCTTCTAGGGCCAGAACCAAACCATGGTTCTAAGGCACTAGAGGAGTGTTTGTTCAATTTCTTGATTGAGAGGACCTTTCTCAGAATGTGTGCTGTTCCCAGAAGTGCTGTTTTCTGGATTTCATGTGGGTTATTGTTGCCTGGGATTTCGCGCAGCTGTTTTTCAATGCCTTTCCTAGTAACTCCAAGGGCACCTACGACAACAGGGATTATCACTGTTCTCATCTGCCACATACGGGCTATTTCTATCTCCAGATCTTTGTATTTAGACAGTTTCTCTGATACTTTAATGGAAGTGTTTTTGTCCGGTGGTATGGCCACGTCAATTAAGGTGCACTTGTTTTCCTGCTTATTCTTGATCACAATGTCTGGGCGATTTGCTGTTATTGCTCTATCTGTGTGGATGGGCATGTCATACAGGATAGTGATATTATCTCTTTCTACCACTGTTTTTGGTTCGTGTTCATACCATTTGTCTACAGTGTCCACATTGTATTCCCTGCAGATGTTCCAGTGTAGGTGAGTTGCGACCTCAGTATTGTGCCGGTGGATATATTCTGGCTTTGCCAGTTCTGGGCAGCCTGATATAATGTGATCTATGGTTTCTTGGGATTTATTACAAAGGCGGCAATGAGGATCAGTGCCATCTTTTATAATGTGGTTCCGGTACGCTCTGGTGAGGAGAGCTTGGTCCTGCGCCGCTATAATTAGTCCCTCTGTTTCCGATTTAAGCCCACTCGACTTGAGCCACTGGTTTGTCAACTTTATGTCAACGTCCGCTTCTCTTATCCGTGAGGGGTATCTACCATGCATTGGTTCTTCTTCTTCTTCTTCTTCTTCTTCTTCTTCTTCTTCTTCTTCTTCTTCTTCTTCTTCTTCTTCTTCTTCTTCTTCTTCTTCTTATTATTATTATTATTATTATTATTATTATTTTTATGAGTTCCCCCGAAGAAGTCAGCCTATAACCTTCCGATTAGAGCGGTTTTCAATTGAGTGTCGAAAGTAATTATGGTTTTGCTTTGGTTTTGCATTGCTTCGCTCTGTGATTGGCCAGGAAAACTCGCGCTTCTTTCTCAACCAATGAGAAGCAAAACCATAACCAATCGAGTCTTGCACGCTTCTATTTTCCCGCACTTCGCGCCGGCTATATGTAATTGCTTCGTATTCTGAGTGGCTCATTGCACCGCTTACTTCTGTTGTGATTGGTCAGAGTAATTGCTTTGGTTTTGGTTTTACGACACTCAATTGAAAAGCGCTCAACTAGTTGCGTGCGATACTGTATCACTGAGCTACAGGAGAGTCGTGGTTATTTAGGCCATTGAACTAGGTTTATGTAACAAACTTCCTGCATACCGTTAGGAGGTGAACACTCTTTGTCTTTGGCCATGGTAGCTTAACAAGAAATAACGCACAAACTGCGGTGATAAACATGACAATGCGTTTTATTGTCATGGTCATCACCGCAGTTTGTGTGTTATTTATCGATAGGTGACATTCAGTGCAGGGAGCGTAAATGAATTAGAATGTGTATGTTATGCGTGATGGATAATGAAGAATGTAAGTTTTCACTTTACAATAGTGTCATCCGCATATGTTTAAATTTAGTTCTTAAAAAGTAGCCCACAGTCAGTTTCATCAGAAGATAGCAACACAAAATTTCTCCTCGAAGAGTATAGTAAGATTCCTACCCGGAAAGCCCCATCCGAAATGTACCTAACTTGCATCTCAATTTCATGTCCACACCGCCGACCGGTTAGCTCAGTTGGTAGAGCACCGGACTACCGTGCGGGAAGTCGCGGTTACAAACCCAGACCGGACCAACACTCAGGGTCTTTAAAATAATTGAGGAGAAAGTGCTGCCTTTGTAATGACATCTACAAACGGTTAGACTTTCTAGTCTTCTCGGATAAGGTCGAAAAACCGTAGGCCCCGTCTCACAATACTTGTTCTCAATCTGTGGGACGTTAAAGAACCCACGCACTATTCGAAATGAGTAGGGGACGTAGTCCCCGGTGTGGTGGTCTATCTCTACTAGAATGCGGTTATAGGGGAGGGATTTGCAGTTACGGGCCTATAGTAATTGGCGCAAGCTGTTGTAGTGTCCCTGCCAGGTCTCTGGCGAAGCTAATAAAACAAAACGCGATTTTCCGATTGATGAAATTTTAAACGCGTATTTTTGCCCTTTTATGCGTTTTTCCCATCTATCCCCATCCTGACCACCTACAGCTGAGGTAACTTATAACTAGTTTTAATGCTTTAGTAAAGTAAATTTTAAACGGTTCAAAATTTTTAGTGTGGCGCTTGCCTTTACCTTAACTTTCACTAAAACAAAAACAAGACGCTCTATGAGCGTTTACTCGGGATACGTTTGTGATGCAGAAGCCGGACGCACGCTTTCTGATTCTCGAAAACTATCCGGCTACGGGTTTGCTTTTGGGTTCGCACAAAGCCTTTTTGTTCACGTACGAGAAAAGCGCGTTAAACTGTTTTCAGAGTTGCTACCATATTCGTTGTCAGCTGTCGTTGTTTACCTCCAAATTAAGTGGCAACATCTGTAGTCTACTCTGGCTCTCTCGAAGCATTTTTTCTCCTGCTAAGCTTGAAAACATTCACACAGGCACTTCTCTTAACATATTGTTCAGAACTTGAAAACACAAGGCGAATCTTTTTCGCGTATGTGACATGTTTCTCAGAAGCAATCCACATGTCACGCATTGTAAAAAGCTCGAAATTCAAACTGCTCTATTTTCAAAACAAAGCGTGTTACTTGGCTGAAAACAGGCCAGCAGATATATCCTTAAAATATCATTTACCTGATGAAGATAAAAAATCTAAATGTTTAATTTTAGTGTTTCCTGACGTCACGTGAAAACCAAGAATTGGCAAACTTATCTCTAAATATAGAACCGTCACAGCCATCGAGATATGATAGCACCCGGATCAAATTACATCAAAACAACTTTGCGATTTCCTAAATCAACGTGCTAATTCGAGTCGATACTCACAGCACATGCTAGGCTTCCAACCTTTTCTTAAACTCGGCAAACCTTTTCACGCGGACAAACTGTACTCAAACAAACTGTAATCTAGCTTCAAAAACTTTACAAAGATATGTGCAGGAAAATTTGTTCAGATGGTCGAAGTGAATTGTTTAACCTTGAGTGTTTTTCTTACGGTCACGTATTAAGTGGAAAGTATCACATTACAAAAACTTGCGATTTCTCTAAATATAGAACTGTCACAGCGTTTGGATTCGAGTTGTGAGATCGATAAGCTGATAACCACTGCACGTGCGAGGCTTCCAACCTTTTCTTAAACTCGGCTAACCTTTTCACGGGGACAGACTGTACTGTATTAAAATATCTAGCTTCACAACTCAAACACGATAAATTTACATAACGTCAAAACAACTGTCGCGTGATGTTAGCCTTTCGACCTTTGGACTATTTGGTTTGCTTTAACCAATGAACACACCGCCACGTGCCTGCTATTGTTCATTGGCCAATCAAAACACCGGAACGTAATTGTATTGTGCATTTTGCTGCACAGGAAAAAAAAGAAAAAAAAAGACTGAAATCTAACGCATTTTATAACTCGTGATACTTACAGTATCCCGAGTAATAACAGAGTTGGTCACTTTCAGCAACGTTTTTGATTTTGAATATGTTTTGATTTTGTTAGTTTGGTTAGGTATCAACTGTGGATTCAATTATTTTTCTCTTTAAACCACGCCTCTGTTAGGCAGCGCGAAACATCTGACAAAATTGAGACATGGGAAGACCTGTTAGAAGCCGGAGACAAGCCATCCTCTAATCCCCAGGCTCCCTGGCCTGGAATGGCGCGTGGTGGCCCAGGAACCGAGCCTAGTGCAAGAAGCGCTGTCACGAGAGCCAGCTTCTTACAAGCAGCTAAATTGCTGTATGGCGGCATGCGACAAAAGTATGGCTTCAGTTTATTAACAGCGAGTGCAGTTCTTTTCTTAATTAACTGTTCTGTAATGGTAGATTCTGAAGAAAATAGAGTTGATAGTTGTGTGTGGGTGTGTTGCTTTTCTTTGTCTTTCTCCCTGCATCTTCCCTACCTCCCTTCTTTCATTCCTTCCTCCCTTCCGCCCTCCCTCCCTTCCTCCCTCCCTCTCTCCCTTCCTTCCTCCATCTCTCCCGCCCTCCCTCCGTTACTTCTTTTCTTCCTCCCTCCCTCACTTCCTCTCTTCCTCCCTCCCTTCCCCCGTTCCTTCCTTCCTTACTCCATCCCTCCCTCCTGCCCTTCCTTCATCCCTCTCGCCCTTCCTTCCTACCTCCCTCCCTTTCCTCCTTCCTTCCCTCCCTCCGTTCCTTCCTTTCTTCATGTAGCTTCGCCCTCTGCATAATATATGCTCTCTTATATTCACACTCTCTTTATAGGCGGTATGGCACCCTTCAAGCGTTAGCAAATCAAGCCCAGTCCTCCGTGAATTACGAACACATGCCGCTTTGGCACCAGGTCGCCTCGTCTGAAAAAAGTATGCAAATATGTGATTATTCAGCAAATCAGGTTTCTTTCCTTGATCATGAAATTTATTTAAAACACTAACTTTTGTTTCTGTTGAGGCATCTTTATTGATCTTTCCCAGGATCACCGGGAGTCCGGGAGCTCGTATTCCCTGTCTGACTGTCTCGATTTAGTGTTGGGGCCCTGCAGTGTATTTCGATGATCAGGAATGATGATATATCATGGGTTTGTCCCCCGTCCCTGAGGTGATCAGCAGTTGTCGATACTCTTATAATGTTGTCGTTGTCCTTGAGTCTGATCCCAAACGGACGTGCGGTCTCATCGAGGTAATCCTTTTCGCAGTCATTGCACTGAATTTGTTTTAACATCGGTGAGACCGCTGGGCCGTAGTCAAATAGTTGTTTTGTTGTCAACAAAAAGGAAGCAGACGCAAAGAGCAATCTGAAAGGGTACCCAGTAGGTTTTCCGGAAACCGGGATTTGACTTATAAGAAATCTGGGATTCGAAATTTTCGCGGAAAGGGAGAGCGTGAGGTGGGATCGAAATTACGAACGCTTGAAGTGAGAATTGTTTTTAAATTTTTGGGAGATGTAACTGTCAGCTAGACCTGACACCGGCTTGATGTGTGGCAAGGAACTCTAAAATGCTATGAATAAAAGAAATCGAGTTTAGTCGATAAAGCATGACTTGTACGTTACGCGCGCAGCTTACTTTCGAGCTGACTTAAGTCATCAGATTTGCCATATAATAAAAGGTTGACAATTTCACTGATTCCTCTTCACTTTTACAGATGCTAAAGATAGTGGTAACATCAGTACTTTCCAGAAGAGGAGGTACGTGCACCCAGACTTATTTCACAGTGATATTAACAGTGAGGCAAATGGTTTTTGAACGAATAAAAAAATTACGTTTATTTACCCTTGGCAGTAAACTTGAATGGATTCGATTGAGGCCTGTCGATCCACGGCATCATCAGGGTTCAAAGGTTACCCTCAGTTCATCAGGTTCAAAGGTTACCCTCGGCAGTGTTTATATCTCACAAAGGCTACTGAGGTCGAGGGAATAAACATAATATGGCTAAGAAAGCCACCCGGCAGGAGGCGAAACACTTGGCATTTTACAAGGGGACCGAGCTAGAGCGGGACTTCGACCCGCGGCGTCGGCATTGCAGGTCCGCTTGGCCACCCTGCCTCCTATTATTACCGAATGAATAAAAACATATTCACAATTCTTACGAACGAAGACTTTAAGGTGACACTTTTCAATATTCCGTGTCCTCCATGTTCTTTCGCTCTGTACTCGTAGGTTCTCTGCTGTTATGATGCTGTGATGCTGGGGATAGGAATTTGTAGATTGCCTACATGTTGTCCGATAATATATTATGCCTGCTTTAGGTCTCGGGAAATTATTGCTAGTGACAGCAAACCAATGCAACTAATAGGATAGCCTTGCGTCCCCCCCCCCCCCCCCCAGATTTTTAGCCGTCTTGTTACCTGAGCAAAACAATAGGCAGATTCTGCGCGGAAAAGGACTGAACACGACTTTCAGTGCTCAATACACGGATGCGGTTTCCAATCGACACGGTTTCATGACCTCGAAACCGCATCAAAAACGACACTGTTTAAAATTGTTTACACGGAACCTATCCAACCTTTTACGTCATGGCGATCTCGTTCTCAGGCATTCTTCTGGAAGCATTTACCCGTCCAAAAAGTTGTCCCATCAAACACGACTTCTCCCAGGCCGAATCCAGAATCGTCGTTTTGCTTTCTCTTCGTTACTCTGATGCGTATCGACGAAAAAGTCAACATTTCAAGACATCTCTGCCTGTTATTACGATATGCCTCTTGGTTTATAGAGAGTAAAATATATGAAAGCTGAAAAAAACGAACTTAAATTGTGATTGTGCAAAAAAGCGCTGCACCCCGTGCGAAGTTCATCATATTTACCCTTCGCGAGCCAGTCAATTTCGCACCAAAATAAGTAACCGTTTTTAAATCGATGCGGTTTCGCCGTTTACACGACCAATGAAACCGTATCGTTTTGAAAACGCTCCACTTTTGAAAGCGTTTTCAAAACGACCCGGTTCTGATAACGAACTCGACCGGCGCCGTGTAAACGAAAGACGTAACCGCATCGAAACCGATGCGGTTACAAATGAAACCGCGTCCGTGTAAACAGTGCCTTAGTCAAGTCGGTTTTTAGATCTGCGTGCACCGTCGTCACAATCGCCACGTTGTCTTTGCTAAATCTGCCAAATGTCAACTGTATCATTTGTTATTCATGACAAGAGTCAAGAGGTCATCTTCCAAAATAGAGAGCTCCTTGTCTGGTATGATAACCGAGGGGTTTGCCAAGATTCAAGCCAAGTCTGCCGAACGGGTCAAAGACGAACTGAACAGGGTGAACAGGTGAGCGCAATCGGAAAACCGGTGACAATAAAAAGCTTTGCCCGAATGTTCTTTAGACTGACGGCAGTCAATCAGTATGAATTTTCATTGCATTTTAATTAAGGCTGTAACAATACATCGAACTATCGATTAATCGCAATATTAACGCTGCGATAGCGATGGATCGATACTACCGAAACAGGTAGACTGTGAATTCAGAGACAAACGCGGCAGTTGACTTTGGCACCAAACGTCAACGATTTTGGTTACGTGGCTTTGTTTTTCAAAACCAAAAGGTGAACGCATGTGGTCACATTCCCGTGCGGGATTGAACAATGGCATTTTCGGTAAACAGCAAAGGGCGAACTTTAATTCGCAGGAAATCCATAGATGAAAGCTTAAGAGGAAGCGTTGTAGACTCCATCATCGCGGAAGGCGGAGACTCGGCATCAGGATTCTTTTCTGGAGGATATTCCGATGTTGCAGATCGCTTTCGAGTTTCAAATCAATTTGTTTCAAAGTTGTGGGGCGCTTTCCATTCAACCAAATTTTCGAGATTTCCGGTTCGAAATCGAATGGAACGGGCAAAGTTCCGGGAAAAGTTTCCGAAAATTTAGGAATACATTTTGAGTGCACCCTCTTTACCGGAATTTCCAGAATTACCGAAATCGCGATAGATATCGGTTCTAGTCTCCCTACCGGGCGTGAGCTCACGTGGACAAGCGGAAAAACCAATAAGCGGACGACGCACTTTCAGCATTCGACCAGCGAAAATTCCGAAAATTTGTACCGGTTATTTTTGCTCAATGGAAAGCGCCCGTGGAGAAAGGAATGTGACCACGAGCGTTCTCCTTTTCCATTTGACAAACAAAGCCACGTGACCAAAATCGTTGACGTTCGACGCCAAAGTAATCAATTATCCCCAGTGTAACGTATGGAATTTCAGTATGGGGTAATTGTTCTCCCTCTGCACTGAACTCTCTAAACCATATTCATGCAAGAGCAGCTCGTCTTGTGAATAACCTCCATTCAACGTTGGCAGATGACACATGTCTCATGAAATCTGACTGGCTGCCCATCTCTTACTTCTATAAAAAATCCGTACTGTCTCTCTTGCACAAAGTATATTATGGAACAACGACCCAATCGATATGTGAACTGTTTTCTAAAAGAGTTTCTTCTAGATCTTCTCGTGTTCCTAACCAATTTAATATCATTAGATTTAGATCAGAGACTGGCAGGAACTCCCTACGATATAGAGGTCCTGTTATTTGGAATTTTGTAAATAGATTAGTTAAAATACCTGAAAGTTTTTATTCTTTTAAACAAATTTTACGTAAACATGTTAAGATTATTGACAATTTTTCATTTGACAAAGAGGCAACAGTAGTCGCTAACAAAAAGGATCATTTCATCAACTTTTAGATTTATATGTTAGTCTTAGTGAATACCGTATTATTTGTATTATTTGTATTTATTTGTATTATCTGTATTATTTGCATACATTAGTCCTAAGTTATTATTGCAATTTTCATACATGTAATTCTTAATGTTTAGCATAGTAGGTCCACATCAGCCCTTTGGCTGCCTTTAACACAACCTACTTATCAAATAAAGTATGTATGTATGTATGTATGTATGTATGTATGTAATCTGTCACGCTTGTCTTTGAATTAACAGTCTACCTGTTTCGGTAGTAGTGACAATAAAACATCGATAACAATCGCGATAGTGTAGCGAACTATCGATAGTTTCGACAGTTTCTGTACTTCTAACATTTTAACTTCTTTAGATTATTACCTATCTTTGATTCTCAAAGTCACAATAATGATGAAAAAGAAACTAAAAACTATCCACCTACTGCGCCTAGAATGTTTTAGCGTCTTGATTCTTGAACAGCCGCTATTGGGGTCACGCCATCCTCGGTCCCAGGGTCTACTCTAATGTTCCGGGAATGTTAGCGTATTTCAAACGTTTTATTTCGTTTTACCACAAATTGTTTAAATTCTACTACAGTGTTACAGTTTTCATGAATCTACTACAACACTAACAACAGTGGCGTCTGTTAAACATTTGGTTTCTCAATAACTTTGATTAAATTCCACTGCACTGTGTTCCACCGCCTCTTTACACCACCCCGGGTTAGGGTTACACGACCCCGGGTTGGACACCGATCCGGGTCAGTTCAGCGTCGAATTTTACGTTTACACGAGCCCGGGATGGGTGAGGGTTGGGTCGATCTCGGCTGACCCGGGTCAGTTCCGTTTTCGCTCGGTTAAAAGGGCTGGTAACTACTTGTTGGCTCATTTCGGTAAGATCCATCTCGTTTTTATATTCTTGTAGTTTCGCAATAAGATGTTCAGTCAATGAGTGATTCCACTGCCAAGTTGACGTTCTTTTTTCCACACGCTCTTCTTCATGAAAGCGTGACGTTCCAACGATCCCGGGTCAAATAGGCCAGTGTTTACATGAAGAAATTGAAGAAATTTCAACCCTTCTAGCCGGGTCAACCCGAGTCTCGAGAAGGGTTACCCGGCAAGGGGGCCTGACCCGGCTTGATTGCTGTTTTTCTTTTTTTCATGTAAACGCTTATAAACATTTGACTGCAAAAGGGTTACCTGCCGCGGTGATTCAACCCGGGGTATATAGCAACCCGGGGTCGTGTAAAGAGGCCCTAAGTAGACACAGAGATTCCTGAAAACTATCGCAATACTATCGCAATATCCATGTGACCTATTGTAATACAATTGCAATAGTTAAAATGTCCTCAATAGTCACCCTTAATTTTAATAGGTATTAAATGTCAAGTGCCGTTCTGTGCGATGCTTATTTAATAATTTGGGGTAAAGGTACTAGACTTCGAGTTGTCTCTAATAGCCCATTTCCGATATGTTTGGGCGCGCGAGATTGGTACCAAGTTTGGACGTGAAAGCGAGGCTTGGGGGAATAAGGCGGCAAAGTCAAAACTTACAGATAGTAAACAACAAAACAACAAGGATCGAAATTGAAAATATTCTTCTCGCTGGAGATGGTGAAGTACTGTGCTGTTGCTGTTTGTAACAATGGGACTCATAACAAACCAAATCTCTCGTATTTCCGTTTTCCTGGCAATGGAAAAATGCGTAAGAAGTGGGAAAAGTTTTGCAAAAGAGCCGATGCCAAATTCAAGAATCTTACCGATCCTCGAATTTGTTCGCTTCATTTTCGAAAACAAGACATGAAAAAGGCGCCATCTGGCAAGAACTTCGTTGTTAAGCGAGCTCTCCCTACCGTATTTGATCCAGAAAAGGCAGCCACAAAATCGAACCCGGTTAATCTTCGTACAGAGAGACTCAATAAGAGAAGTCTCCAAGTTGAGCGATCAGCTGACAAGGATGAAGAAATACCCCCCAAAAAAGAAAGATTAGAAGTCACCAATGTAAGTTTAATTGACACCGATTTATTTCAAGACTGTGATTGCATTAAAACGCATTTACTCTCTGACCACGACTACACGGACAGAATTGACGAAGTTGACCCGCTGCACAAAAATGTGTTAGGTACTAGGTTGTTTTGCTGTTCACATCTCCCGCTTTATTCCCCCAAGCCTCGCTTTCCCGTCCAAATTTGGCACCAGTCTCTCGCGCCCACACATATCGGAAATGGGCTATTTCGGCGATGGATTGTGGGGCGGGAGAAACACACGCGCAAGCGTGAAATGGCGAGAAGACGCGACGCAAGGGGCGATCCTCTTGCGATGCACCTCCTCGCAATATCGCGCGCGCGTGTGTATTTCTCTCACCACAACAATCCATCGCCGAAATGAGAGACAAATCGCAGTCTAGATCAAAGTTTCCCAGACACAATCCTGCAAAATCTGGAACCCTGACCGAAAGATCGCCATACTTTGATACAAAAACACTATCGCCACCACCACCATCACCAAAAACAACAGCAGTAACGACACAAAGGGGGGAGCTAAAAATGGCACAATTGATTATCACGTATATGAAGTGATTATGAATGGATTGTTTTTGGATTTTTTTTTTTTTTTTTTTTTTTTTTTTGGATTTCTTTCTTCAGAAAGGAAAGGGAATCATTTATCAAGAAATTCCTGGCATTCAACCCTTCTTCTTTGTACAAAGTAGATTTACAACGAGTTCAACAAGCTGGCCGCGAGGTCAGTGATGCATACTCCAGAGAGGATGTGAAAACGGCAACCTGGTAAGAAAACTAAAGGCCCAAACAGAGTAAACTGGCCCGTGTTATCTCAGTTCGCTAAATTAGTGGTTTTAGTTACGCGAAACAAATAGGTAGGTTAAACAAATTAGGAAAAACACGCTGCGTTGACTACCTCTCCGAGGTTTACTAGATTTATTACGCTTGTCTTTGTATTCTACCGGTTATTATGACTACCCATTGGCAATAGTTCGATGCAACTGCTATCCCTGCGATTTCGATTATCTTTTTGCCAGTGCCAGCATTTGAAATACAAAAAAATCGTGAATTACCGTAAAAGCTCTCTTACCCTCCCCCCCTCCACTCGGGGGGGGGGAGGGGTGGCTTATTTGATTTCAGGACTCATTAACGGGGGGCTTAATAGAGAGGGGGGAATTATTTCAAATCTTAAACATGCCGTTTTCGTTTTAAAATAGTTTTTGTCCAAATTTCAAACAACAAACGAAGAGCAGCAAACAGTATTATGTGTTTGAGTGTATATTTGTTTAAAAACAAACCCACTGGGCCGCATGAAGTGGATTTCGTAAGAGGGAGTAGGAGGAACTAATTACAAAATCTCATATCCCAAAAGAGGGGGGTGGGGGGTTATTAGAGAGGGGGGCTTATTAAAAAAACCGACTTCCAAATAGGGGGCTTATTAGTTAATAGAGACGGGGTGCTTAATAGAGCTTTTACGGTACATTTCCAGTTCGCACGCGCAATGCATAGTTATGCTGTTTTAGGGGTATACTTATTAAAGGTTAAAGAGGCACTCCTCTCAGGACGAATTCCACTTAATGGAACCATTTTTGCAGTTCTGTTTGCACTGCCACATTATCGCCTACCAGTAAGAGAAAAAAAAATTTTGCCACTGATCAAGTTGCTCCTAGCATTGGAGGGTGAGCCTTAAAAGATTAACTCATATCCAGAATATTTTGCCATTTGTTGCATCATCGTTCCGTGCTCAAATAGGTTTGATGAATTCATCTCAGGCAAACATAAGCGGACCTTAAAAAGCCTCTGCTTTGTTTAATGTAAGTCGCCAACGCACGATTTCCTAGTCTTAGGCAAATACATTACACTGAGATATAATCTCATGAAGCGCACCGTTGAAGCGAATATAGCTACCCTTGCATGTGTATTGTCATTACCCCCTCTTCCTCTCGCCCGTCAATGTTTTTGTCACACCCAATACCACGCGCTGACAAATCTTGCAATCTAACATTGAAAATGGTAGTTTCCCAAGAAATGTGTCTGGGATTGCAACATATAATAGACATATTTCGATGGGACAACTTAAAGCTACCACGAAATGTGTCTGGGAAGCTACTTCGTCCTAAGGTGGGCTTTATATACGGGGGCGTTTCCCAACCTTAAATTCTCTACTTCCCAATAGTTCAGTCTGAGCTTCTTGTGACGGTTCCTCACCCCGTCTCCCTAAAATACAGGTACGGGGAGTTAGAACAGGAGGCTCAAGAACTTGGAGTTGGTAGAGAGATTGAAGTGATGGTTTGGCTGAAAAAGCTCTATCCATTTGCTATAGATGACGTCACAACCTTACCTTTTGTGCAGGTTTGTTTCCATGTGATATGGGGTGATTAGCTTCTTAATTCTTACGTGTTGTTACTGGAACCGCCACAGCTGGATACGAGGAAAACGTTAAACGCTTTTTTTTTTTAATTCTTTTTATGTCGGTAACGCATACGCAAAGAAATCCAACCAAAATGTCGTCAGTGTTCACTGCGGCCTTCGAAGAATACCTTGCTCTTGAAAGATGTATTATTCATAGGTCTTGAATGCATAACACAGGAATACTCACAAGAATTCACCCAAGAGAAGGCCGAGCAATGACCTTCTGATTACTATTCCGTATGCTCTACCATTTATAAGAAGCTCCTGGACGTTAGGCTATTAATAAACTAGGTTCATGTTGTTCATCTCTACGTTAAAACCACCCTTTTGTCGATTTCTCTCACTAACTTTTCTCCGTAATGATCATCCCAGTAAACCACAGTGCACTCTCTCATCCCTAAAAAGTATACTTTTATTACACACAAAAATGTACCATTACAACAACTGCACGGCTGAAAACGAAAGAACGTTATGTAGCAGCTTTGAAACAAGCCTTCATTAAACATAAATACCAACACTTTGCTATCATGTGCTTCCACAGGCTAGCCTCCTTCGCAGCCATTGTTTGTCTGTCCTATTCTCCATCCCCACCAACGTCTACTGAACCTAGCCGGACATTCCATTCCCATCTGAGTATCCAATCAGGAGGGAGAATAGAACAGATACAACCAACGGCTGCGAAGGAGGCTACGGAAACTTAGCCACTGAAATTTAAAAGCCACGATGTGATTGGTCAGTTCCTGGGAATGGCATGTCCGGCTCTGTTCAGCAGACGTTGGTGGGGAGGGAGAATAGGACCGAAACAAGCAACGGCTGAGAAGGGGGCTGACCACAGAGAGAAACAACTAATCGAGGAAGATATTATAGCGATACTTAAAAAAAATATTTAAGGGGGAAAATTATTTATTAGTAAATTAAATAAATTTGGATAACAGAAAATGATCTATACTTAATTTTACCGTTACAGAGAAAATTCATAATTAGTTGTGAACTTAAAGTAGTGTTTGAGTTACGGCTGGTGGTTAGAAAGAAAACTAATGTTTATACAAACATACTACTCATTAGTATTTAGAACAAATAAAGAAATTTATGCTTCCAAAATTACCTTGCAAACATAGTGTAGAAAGAATTTAATTCAATTATATTCTCTCTCCATTTGTAGGAGAAAATCGCAACGAATGACTAATTAACGAACGTCATATACTTACTACTACTATTACTGTACTTATTTGTACTGCCCTTGTAATGTGCGCGTAGCTTGTGTAAGTACCACCACCATCACCATCATTATCATCATCATCATCATCATGACTACCATCACCATCACCACCACCATCATCATCATCACCATCACCATCACCATCACCATCACCATCATTATCATCATCATCATCATCATGACTACCATCACCATCACCACCACCATCACCATCATCATCATCACCATCACCATCACCATCATCATCATCACCACCACCACCACCATCACCATCACCATCACCATCACCATCACCATCATCATCATCATCACCATCATCATCATCATCACCATCGATCACCACCATCACCATCACCATCATCATCATCATCATCATCATCATCATCATTATCATTATCATCATCATCATCATCATCATCATCATCATCATCATTATCATCATGACTACCATCACCATCACCATCACCATCACCATCATCATCATCATCATCATCATCATCATCATCATCATCATCACCACCATCACCATCATCATCATCATCATCATCATCATCATCATCATTATCATCATGACTACCATCACCATCACCATCATCATCATCATCGATCACCACCATCACCATCATCATCACCATCATCATCATCATCACCATCATCATCATCATCACCATCGATCACCACCATCACCACCACCATCATCATCATCATCATCATCATCATCATCATTATCATCATGACTACCATCACCATCACCATCATCATCACCATCGATCACCACCATCATCATCATCATCACCATCATCCTCGCCATCGCCATCTTTAATTTGATTTTTTATCTTTGATTAACCCATTGACTACCGGCTGTTTTTGATTTTCCACCTATAAACGATGAATAGCAATTAATGACTCTTTATTTGAACTACCAGGGAAAAGTGGTGCTGTCCTAAGCCACTGGAGGCTCAAGGTTTCTGAAAACGTCATTTTGACGTAGCTATTTTTTATCCGTGAAGCGACAACAATGGCCCAAGTTCGGTTTGCTTGCGATTTCTGCTAAATTTACAGCCATTTTTCATCTTTAGCGGCTGCCAGATGAGCATCATTAAGCGTGACGGTAGCTAAGAGTCCACTTTCTCAAAGAATCGAGCAAGGTGATGTACTTTGTTGTTGAATTTGGCTTGTTACTCGACGAACTGGGAATTTGACCGGTCGAACACTTAGTACCTTTGGGACTCGACTATTGATGAATTTCTCGACCTACCGCCACATATTTTGGAATTTCTGAGTACTGAAGATGACCACAAGCAGGAATTTTGGGCAGTAGGTCGGAGTGGCTGTATGTGAAAGAATTGGGAGAAGGAACGGGTGCTGTCAAAAATTCTCGTCATTTCCCAGCATGCAATGTGGTCTAGATGTTGAAAATGGCAGAAAGGCACGAATGCACTGGAACAAAAGGCTGTATCTACGCTCGGGAGAAGAATATGAACTAAAAAAGTCATTTCTAAGCTAGAAAAAGGACTGAATTTCGTTATGATGGTTGAGGTTTGGTTTTTCGGCGATGATTTCCTTAAAAAACATGAAGGCAAAAAGGGTCATTTTTGTCGTTTCTCTTTGACGTTAAAAACGGTCAGTTTCGTTCTTGTCCAAACTCAAAAGGCCATATTTGGTAAAAATCGCTACGTTTCTTGCATTTATTGGATATCCAAATTTAACGGGCATTCCATTTCGTGCTCACAACTAACAGTTAAGACAATATTCGTGCGATTGAGAAAGTTGCAATGTTTTGAAGCATGGGAGTTTTTTACGGCCGGTTTTGGCCGGCACGGGTGCCAATGGGTTAAATAATAATTCCATACAGAAATGGTCCACAAGCACATATTTTGCAAATGTGACAAATGATCGAGGGTCATCGTCCTGTGTTATCCAAGGACATCTAACTCACCTTTCTATTTTTTTTCCCAGGCAAAGATTTGCCTTGTTGTCCAGTCTCTCCCGGCCTATGAACTGTGCTCGTTGACAATGATGGATGGTCTGAAGGTCAGTAATAACGTTTTCATCTTCCAAAATATCAAAAAGAAGACTAAACGTTGTCTTCATGGCTTTCCTCGGTGAACAAATTTCGTTTACGCTATTCTGTGGTTTGCCACTTATTGTGATAAGTGCACATTTTGTTTTGAAAACGCGAACGAGGTTTATTTTTTTCCTTTTTCTTCGGTGTGCTTTCTACAAACCGTTTTCAAAGATGTAATTGACATATCATCGAGGAAAGGTGCCTCTCAATATTGTTTTCTCTTCTCTTGTTCCTCTTTTCCGCTTTTATGTAATTGTCTTTCTGATCTTCTCGTATATTTTTTAATCACTTATTTTATTATTTTCTTGTTTCTAGTTTCTCCTGGTGAAGATATTAAACAGCTCACTCGGCACATTTAATGAGTGGATGAACCACAGAAAGCTTCTGAAGGGAGACAAGCCCTGAAGCAGTTAAACATTAAATTAATGTAACCGAAAAAGTTGGTTCGTACTCAACACTCAATCTATTTGAAATTGCTTGATATTCTTTCATTTTTCCAAATATTGCGAAAAATAAGACACAATTTTGAATAAAGAAACAACCATATTGTCTACGACTGAGTTGTTTTTAAAATCATTACGCTGGGACTGTTTTGCGGTTTTTTCATTGTAGCGGAAGGCACGCGCGCGGAACACCATGGGTAAGAAGTTATGGTCTCGTGTTCAACTACGTTTCTGAAAAACAAACTGAGAAGACGACAAGAAAAGAAATTTGCGATGATATTTTATCTGTATTGATATTGGTTTTTCTAAAAGTTTAAATTTAACTGAACGCAGAGACTTAGACTCGAGGGGGAATAAAAGCCGTTCAAATGCATGGTTAAGGCTTTTTCATTTGTTAAATAACATGCATAATTATCCAAATAACTAGCAGCTATTCATATAAAGGAATATAAATTTAATAAAGTTAACATCAATAAAATAATGCACTGGAAGGTACAAATGGTTCATTTCAAACTTGCACAATACATGTACATGTTCTTGAAACTCTTACAAGCAAGCTACAGAAGAAGCATATTATATGCAAATTTTTCAGTTGTGGCTGCAAAAAATTATCTTTCGGTCAATATTCAAGTGTGTCGCTTGTTTTCCAATAAATTGAAACTGCATTAGCTGTTATTTTCTCAAACAAGAAACAGCAGTAATCAGTACTGCGAGGTTGCTTTCTGCCAACAAGAACAGGGCATCCAAGGAACCAACCTCGCTCCTCTGGACAGGAAGAAGAGAGTCCCAGGAACGAGGTTGCCAAGGAACTGAGACATCACAGGGCACGTTGTTATGGCACCCGAGTTTTACAACTGGCACTTACAATGCCTTAGGTCTGCATGGTGGTTGTACTTTGCAAAAAGACACAGTTGTGGAAAGACAAAATGATGAAATTGTATCTAACAGCACATTATGATCAGTAGGAAGGCATCTCAACACGTTGATAATACCTTATGAACCTACATGTAATTAGACTCAATCCTCAATCATGCATAATTAATGTACTATATGATTGTGTTCTAGGATTTATGTTGTGTACTCTGCAATCCCATCTTTTCCCCATGCCATTATTCTGCATCAAAGGATCGCCTACTTTGGGCTTTAACAGAAGATTACAAGCAGAAATAGCAGGTTAAGGAGGACTAACTCAGCTACAAAATTAGCTAACATAGTTGCTATGGAAAGTTCTCAACCCTCATATCTTGGAAACCCTAACTTGCACAGGCAAGCTGTCTGGCTATGTTTTTACAATAAAAAAGGTTTTCAAGATTTTCGTGTCACAACCTTATTCGGTAAGTCACGTGACCAGAACAGAAAAAGGCCTAAAAATCGAGTGGCGTACACTTCTGGATATCGAAAATGGTGCCAATGGTTAACGATTGCCAAGGTGCAAAACACTACGTATCAATTTTTGGAAATTCACGTTTTTGTGAGATTTATGACGTCATAAGCACGCAAATTCATACCATTTTGTCATTATCATTGCAGTTGTGACTTGTACGTTAACAACAATTACTTAAGTAGGTTTGTAAAGAAGGCTGGAATATCTCCGATTGGCAAAAAAAAAATCGGAACTACACATAATTTTCTCCAAGTTTTAGGGATTTTTCTCTCTAAAGTGCGGTTGGGGCCTGGGGCAAGTTGCGTATGTGCAATAACAATTTATAAATTTTACATGTTCACCTCTTCACACGTTTCACCAATATAGTGGCAAAAACACCGAAACTCCGTGTTTTACAAATACAAGCGGTAAAAATCCCTTGCTAAGTCTGTAGTTAAGTTAGTTCCCCCTTAAGAAGCTATAAACCATTCAAGTGAGTGAATTGCCTGTCAACATTAAGATGTGGCCATGAGCGCAGGAATTTTCTCAGGTGCAACTGAACCTTAAAGTTTGCTAATACTGAACAGTAATTTATTCTTCCTTTCATTTGTTTCATTGCTTCTGTTCTTGGAAATGTTTTTTTTTTTTTTGTCATTAACCACTTGGTTATTTTATTTCTAATTGTTTTGACCCCATTACTGTTTTTTTTTTCACTTAGGAGTCACTTTATTGCCAGCCAGCTGTAGTGCTGTAAAGTAACTCATGTTTGTCTCAAATCTTTGGGTAGTAAATATTTATTCGGTACTGTTGTAAACACGCTTTTTTCGTTTAGCATTTTTATTATAGCTTTGTATTTTGTAGGATTTCACCTTGGGTTGTATTAACTAATTGAAGGGTTTTAATGCAAAATTATTGTAAGTTCAATGATTTTGGTAATTTTTTAATGTTGCTTAAAAATAGCTGATTTCTCGCATTCAGGCCTGTTTTCATGTGGTGAACATTGCCCTGTATTTTTTGTTTTTTTGCTGTTTCACGCTTAGTTTTAAGGAAAACATGGGCCAAAACACATTCACCCCAAATCGTCACTTACAATAGTTCTGGAAAAAAACCCTTAAATTATTGTTATAGGAATTTCAACATTTTTATGAAATTTGTGCAATATTAATTGTATTGAATATTATTATTATTATTATTATTATTATTATTATTATTATTATTATTATTATTACTTTTTTCAATTTTTACTTATTAAATAAACTTGACTGAAGCTCACATTAGCCAGTGGCCATTATGTGTTTTCCTCGTCACTAAGTAAAGTGTGTTAATTTATTGGTGTATTATACATGTATAAATATTATCACTATCAAATCATCATCATAATCATCATCATTATTATCATCATTATCATTAAAAAAATTTAATTGGCAAAAAGCTTTTTATCCAGTTGTTTGTGCAGAAAGATACACTTCAAGGTAGGTCTTTAACTTCAATAATAAGCACTAGCTAACTGAATTTAAGTACCAACATTTACTGGATCAATTCTACAGTATCCTTAATTTCCTCTAAGGTGCTCTGATGCATTGGCTTGTTGGTCATCCACGACATATATGCATTCCAGAATATTGCTACTAACTGCACAAAGCCAACGCGGTGCTGAATAGGAACAAAAGTAAAATTAAGTGTTTGTGCCAAAGGCCAGATCTTGTAATTTGTAATCAAAGTCTGCACGTATCTTTCCTTTAGCATCTCCTTAATTTCACTTGGCCTTTTGCCAGCCAGTGTCTCTGTGACACCATAGAAGAAGCAGATCATCACAGGAGCAAAGAGGCTTTGATCCAACAGCATCTTCTTGAAGCCAGCAGTTTTAGCAGCACCAGGGACAATTCTGTCCAGCGTTAAGTACCACGTTCTTAGCACAGGAGCAATAATCAGGCCCACCACGCCCATGCGAGCAGTTCTAGCAAAATCATGGTTTGTTCCTCTCCGGTCGACAAACTGCTGGGTGACGACATCTCCAGCAGCTACAAGGACACCTAAAAACACAAAGGACATATTGTAACATTTGAATTCAAGAATGAAAAATCTGGAAGCAAAGTACCAGACAGTAATTAAATTAAAGGTACCAGGTTCATAACCTTTGTAGACACCATTTCAATATTTATTATTTATTTTCTGTTTATTTTTTATTCCTACAGTACCGGGCAAAAGTAAGTTGACAGTCTCGATTCTCTACTTGATCCTCAATTCTCGCAAGGAGAGACCGAAGATTGAGCATCAAGGAAAAATTATCGAGACACCAACAAGACTTGCAAGAATCGAGAGACTAATGAGCTTGCTGCTTGACTGATTCCTTGATAGACTGTATGTCATAGCTTGACAAGTGAACTGAGAAATAGGATTACAAAGATAGAGGCCAGGGTTTAATATGTTAGGAGGTTTAAAAAGTGCTTAATAATAATAATGATGACCTTCCCAAATGAAAAATGCCTCATTTGTTGCTCCAGAGTCTAACAGACTTTCTTATACTTGTGCTGTGTAATGTCCATATTCGCTCACACCCACTGAATAAACATCAAGAGCAAATAGCACTTGTTGGGGAGGGAAACTCTGATTTTATCCTTTGGGAAGGTAGAGGTCTCGTAATGAGTATGTTGCTATGGTGGCATCATAACCACTATCATAATGTGTAGTTCTGGCAGCACATCAACCCTGCAAACTTTCAACCCTGTAGACTTAGTATTTGCACAGATATTCCATATTTTGTGATTTTACTTCATTTTGTTCCACTTTGTGACGTCACAAGTCCTCTAATTTACATAAATCAAAATCTTGAATAACTTGGCAACCAAGAGTGCTATCATAATAAAATAAACGCCGTTCTTCATCATTTTGAAAGCTCTTTCGAACAAGCTAATGAAAAATTTTGTGTCATATGCACTTTAAGTCTCAAATCTTTCTAGCCAAGCACAGATGCTCTACTAATTAATTGGGGAGACTAAATCAAATCAAATCTAAATCAACTCAAAATAGATGATGGTTTCTGATGCCATTTTGGTACGGAGAGGAGGGAGGTGGTGTAGGGAGAGGAGGGAGGTGGTGTAGGGAGAGGAGGGAGGTGGTGTCGGGAGAGGAGGGAGGTGGTGTAGGAAGAGGAGGGAGGTGGTGGGTGGCAACACTGCTTAAATTGCTACGGTATTGGATGTTTTGCATCTTGATCGACTTTGAATTGCCAAAACTCCACTCAAATTTGCTAAATTTTTACAATGTGTATACCTTTCAAAATGCAATTAGTGCAAACATTACATTCACGAAATCTAAAGAACAAGTTAACAATAAAAGGAATGATAAAAGCTTGATTGAGAAGTAACGAAAATTATGTAAAATGCACACTGACTTCACTTGCTCAGGACTACTAAATCCAATTTGCCATCAAGAATCATTTACAGCTGTAATAAAGGTATATCAAGTACTGATATGCAAATTACATGTAGATGCCAACCTCTAGAGACTTTTTCTTTTGCATCAGCCCCCCACCTCCATTATTGAGCCCCTCAAAAAAATGATGTACCAACCTCACTCAAACTGAGTCATCCCCTTCCCAAAGGCAAGGATGACAAAAATGACTCTGATTTTTTCATAATTCTTTGGTTTCTGTAAAATTTTGTTAAATATTAGCATCATTTAGAAATAAGACCCCAAACTGCTTTTATCTGGGAGATCTAGTGACCCGTACGGGAGACTGGGAAGTTTGTTTCGTACCCGGGAGACTCCCAAATAATCCAGGAGAGTTGGCGAATGTACATAAGTATCACACACTGGACATCCATATCCACGGTACACCCCTCTGTTCTTTAGCTGCTTGGTTCGGAGCAACAGGGGTTTCAATAAGTTTTGAAATAACCGTCTGAGTGAACTAAAGTAGGCGGGGACCTGATAATTTTTTTTTTAATAATTTGAGTGAAAGTACAGACCAATTAGGCGGCGGTAAGTGTAAATTCTGACAAAGTAGGCGGCGATTTTTGCCGGTTGCCGGCTTCTAATGAAACCCATGGAGCAACTACAGAAATATACAGGGCCAAATTTTTAGGATAAGTGCTTGTGTTTGCTTGCTTTATTGCTTAAAATAGAATGAAGTAGATATATTAGACAATGGCCCGATGGCTTGCCGGCTTGACAGTTGCTTTAGTGCTTTAGTATGAAGTAGATGCTGTATACTAGAGTCAGTGGCTCGGTGGCTGCAGTCGCCGGCTGACAGTCACTTTAGTGCTTTAAGAATGAGGTACATGTAGAATACTAGAGAGTGGCTCGGTGGCTCATGATTAACACTCACTTTGGTGCTTTAAGAACGAAGTAGACAGATATACTAGGGAGTGGCCTGGTGGCTTGCCGGCTAAGTACCGGTAATGGCTTTTGTTCTTTAAGAATGAGGTAGACAAACTAGATAGTGGCTCGGTGGCTTGATAGCTTGGCAGTGGCAGTACAACTGGTGAGCCACCGAGCCGGGAAAAATAAAACCCTCCAAATTGGCCCTATATTCTGCATATTTGCCACAGTAAAATAGCTCAAACAACGCAAAATCTTTGAAATTTTATTGTTGTGAAGTCGAGTCTCACAAGAAATGGCAAACTCTGGTGATAATCTGGAAGATTTCAGGCTCTAATCTGGAGACCGGGAGACATGATCCAAAATCTGGAGTCTCCCAGATTATCCGGGAGGGTTGACAGCCCTTTCAGCAATTTCACTGTCAATAATATGCACAAATAAATTACTCAATTCTGATTGGCTAAAAAAGCAGTGCAGTTTTGCTGTAACACAGTGCAAAATCGAGTAACATGAGTGCAAAGCTGTAACACAGTGCAATTACAAAAGTATTTTGATTGGTGTAGAAACAATAAAAATTTGAGTGAGCCAATCAAATCGTACCTGTTTCTATTACCAACAAGTTCACGGTAAGTTTGAGCCACCTTGAAAACTATGAAAACATCAAACGATGGCCGATGTTTGGAGCAGGTTTCCTTTCGCAGAGGAGCTGAAAACAGCTCTAAAAACGAACATGGTGTGAAAAGTACTGCTTTTTCGGAGAAAGGGATGTCTACAGAAGGGAATTACCGATGAAATTGAAAGCTATGAGCCCGTTGAACTTGAATAACACTTTGTTTAAGCCATTTTACGCTGAGAAAACAACAACAAACAAGACGAAGATTATGAACCAGAAATACTGAAGGTAATGATTATACAGCATTTGAAAGACACTTATAAAACAAAGCAGCCTTACAGCTATACAACTTTTCAGAGTTTTGCGGCTTAAAAACTCTAAAAACATTGACAAAACTGTTGTTTTGACCTGCGCGTGACAAATAAATTATTTTTGCACGTGATTCACCTGTGTTGCTTATGCAACACAATTTTTTCGTGTATATTATTAATATGTAATCACATGATTTTTCTCGTGCAATTTGAAATAAATAAGCACTTGTAAATTTTTTCAAAGACCACAAATTGCACGAGCCCATTTGTTAGTCTTTGAAAAATTTACTCGTGCTTATTTATGTCAGTCAATTCCAAAAGTGCCCATCCCCCCCCCCCCCCCCCCCCCTTGGGCATACCACAGGTATTTGACCAGAGGGTAGCCCTGAGCAGCAGGGAATTTGACCCGACATGAGTCCCCGCCCAGTGGGGCATTTGACTATTGGCTAAACACTGGTCAGCGTTCGCCATGTAACGGATTTTGCGCGTCTCACGCGAAAATTCATTCATTCACCTTGGAAGCTGCTTCATTCCCTTCACCCTTCGCTCTGCTTCTGTTATAATA
>JAEMWC010000921.1:142500-145000 GCA_016490735.1 Pachyseris speciosa
CGCCAAAGGTCCCACTTATCAACCATAACTAGAATTAGAACTTTAAAGCTTGGGCAGAGGGAGAAACCGCATGTTTGGGGCAAGAGGGGGTGGGCATCCTTAGGGGAGTAGGGTAGCAAGCGCTTACTGAACAAAGAAGAAGAAATATCCCGCGGGTCGGTTTGCGGCGCAAGAGCCTATGACTCTTTTTTGCTTGAGATTTTGATAGGTGGTATTAGTGATGTTTAAACTCACGAGCCACGCCCGAGATTCCAACTTACTCTTCATCATAATCAATTAACAACTGCACTCGCGTCCGGCTCACAGCCCAAAATGAGACAAACAAAAGTACATGCTGACAGGGGGCATTGGTAAAACCGCACTCGCCTCATCGCCGCGTTTCCTTTTCTGCTGGTTCTCACCCTAGGTTGCACTATATATTTTCTCTGGATTCGTCGGTCTTGCGCCGTACTTTTTGACAGTTGAATGATCTCATTTATTTATTAATTGATTCAAACATTGTTTGCCCTCCCTCCCTCCCTCCCTCCGTCCGTCCGTCCGTCTGTGTGTGTGTGTCTCTGAGTCTTTATTTATTTATTTATTTATTTATTTATTTAACAGTTTAAATGGCACCAATTCAAACTTTGAAAGATATTATTAACTTACTATTATTGGAAGAAAAAATAAATAGACTCCCCCCTCCCCCGCTATCGCATCCCTATGGACCCTCGCCTCTTGGTTTCCCTGGTTAATCCAAACTTGGTGATTTTTTCATTAGGTCTTCGTGCCACTCATATCTTAACTGTTTACCAGACATTCAGACTTCAGAAACCTCAAGGCATAGATTTGAACCTTGAAATGCCTTATTGTATAGAACTAGAAAGGAGTATTAGCATATTTTGTAACCGCTAACAAATCTTTTGGAACCATCCACCCAAAACGATGTAATAAACATTCATAGATCGTACGCCATATATTACATTCTAAAAGACTGCGGTTTCGATGACGTGACGTCATCGTGCACTAGAGTACATGACGTTCAAGTTTATTGACAAATGCAGAAGTACTAAAATGCTCCTCTAGAACAAGCCTTCGTTTCCTTCACCAGTGGATATAGTTTCCTGTTAGTCTCAACATCACCATTATGATGCTCTCTGTGAGAAGGGCACCTGCACACCGGTGCAGCATATGTGCGGCAAAACTGTGCCGTTGAGCATCCTATAATCAACACAGGTTTTTCCTCTATTAGATACATCCTCCTAGAAGCTAGAAGCACTTGGAAACGACTACGACAGAGCGGTTTGCGCGACAATCAAAGTGAAATATTGTGTGACAACCAATTAGTGGATCAGTTTGTCGATTTCACTGTTCTGAGTGCCCCAGTTCCTTATGCGATGTCCATGCCAGGTAGGTATTCCAGAACAGCGACACAACATTAACAACTAGTACACGTAAATGCGCCGGAAACAGGTAAAAGTTCAAGAACTGCACCGCAGGCCAAACCTTGTAGTTCACAACCATGTTGGGATAAAATTCTTCGTAAAGCTTATCGCCGATTTGCTTCAAAGTCCTTCGTTCCACGATTCCTACAGCGCCATAGAAGAGAACTAGGAACACTGGGGCTAAAATGCTCTGGTCGACTGTCATTTTCCTCATGGCATTTCCCGGGCTTTTGCGAGCAAATCGTTTATCCAGCGCAGCGTACCACACGTGAAATATCGGTCCAATCACGACTGTACCTACAGCTGTCATCCGAGCCGTTCTTATTACGTCATGTTCTCGTAGAGGGACTCTTTCCACGTATTGTTGTGCAATGAAATCTCCAGCACCGAGAAGAGCCCCTGTGAGTAAATAGAAAGCGAAATGTTAATTGTATTTCATATTGCAAAAACACACTTATACTTATATCTTACTTCAGCTGTTACTTACTACTTTATATCTTAATAGATGTTTTGGCGTGTATCGCGGAGAATTTACACAAGTTGTGCTGTATAAACTCGTTGTACAAACAACGAGTGAAAATACTCCCCTATACTACACGCCAAAACATCCAATAAGAGATTTATTATCCAACTTGAATTGCAAACAAAGCATTTCTAGAAAGAAAAACTTTTTCGGGAAAATGCGTGGCGCGCGCGGTGAAAAATACCCTGTAAAACAGGTTTTCTACAGTACAATGAAATATCAAAATGTACAACATCGCGGAATATTTGTACTCGTCTCCTACGCTTTCTATACAATAACTAACAGAATTAAATAAAAAAAATATATTTTATTATATGTTTTGGCGTGTTGTATCGCGGAGTATTTTTACGAGTTGTGCTATATATTTTGACAAACCTGCAGGGCGAGTCAAATTTAATACAAACAAAGAATAAAAATACTCCGCGATACTACACGCCAAAACATCTAATAAGAGCGATTTATTTTTCAACTTGTATTGCAGACAAAGAATATATAGAAAGAAAATCTTTTTTCGGGAAAGTGTGACAGGTTTTGTGTGGCGTGCGCGGTGAAAAAA
>JAEMWC010000921.1:150000-160000 GCA_016490735.1 Pachyseris speciosa
CCGAGTCCGGAAATCGAACCCGGGCCACATTGGTGGAAGGCGAATGCTCTCACCACTGCGCCAACCCTGCTCAGTTTTTACTGAAGGTTCTGAGAGTGCAAAAGACCGAGAAAATAAACTAGAATGGTTGTTTTCTTCTCATGGTCCGAGTTTGTTGTCGCGATCCGCGCTTGCTCTCGAACCTGACTCGCGTCTGGATATAAGTTAAGACTGAAGCCAAGTTCCTTCCCAGGGTGCCGAAGGCGCTTGAGAATTGCATGAAATTCAAATCAGCGAGAAATGGCTCCTAAATTCTCAACTGAGACATTTATTTTATTCGATATGCGTTGTAGTCAAGGAAATAACTGCTCAGTTGCTTAGTCATCGTAGACACTAAAGAGTTTACGATAAACCAGGATACACAACATAGAGCGAAAGGGAGGGATAACGCAAGGATGTAAACGGTTAAAAATAAGGGAGTTCTGCAGATTCGCACTGGTTACTTGGCAACGGCATACATTTCACACAGGATGTCCGCAACTGCAGGTACATAAAAGGAGTTAACTTCGCCGGTACAAAGTTCGAGATAAAGCAACAATGATTTATAACCGCATAATTACCAAGCGAGCATCTTCTTCGGGGTACTTTAGGATACACAGCAGATAGAAAAATAAAATTGACGGGAAGACATTGATTCGAACAGTGTTTCGAAGTCAAGGAACAGGAGGCCATAAAACATATGATGTGATATGGAGCTCGCGAACGCCGATTACCAAGATTTGAATATTTACATTAAACTGTGCATAGTCAGTGCATAGTTCGACATAGTGTCGCCTCAGTGAACCTGCTGACTATAAATTCAGCCCAGCTCGATAAAACCTGATAGGTCTGTAACTGAATGGTTACTCAGGAGTACGATGAAATCGCCTGAAATCGAAATACAATCTGGATTTAGAACGTCTTAATCATAAGCAATGATTATGAGCGTTAAACCATTATGAGGTACTAAGTCGAACCTGTGGATATGAGCTGCGTTTTCCATGGATGTGTCTCAAGGCATTGCATGTACCATCGCCAGGCTCGAAGTGGCAGCCTTAGGATCATCTTGGTTGCAAGAATACGAAGTCGGCAGTCAAGACGGTTTGTTCCGTTCGAGGTTCGCCGAACTCAGAATGATATGCGAATACAGTGACGTCGTTTGTTTTCCCGAGTGTCGTCCTCAATATTCATGAATTTGCATATAACAAAGAAACATTATTATCTCTGTTTGAACGCGATTAGAAAGAAATCATCCCTTGAGATATAAACAAATACGATTGAGACCAGTTCCAATTCGGTGTTATGAAATAGCTTTACAACCTGTTACCTGTTCGTCACCCAATCCAAAGAGTTCCAGTAATCGTTTATTTATCAGGTACGTTTCGATGCGAAGTCGTTTCGATTCAAGACTTGCACGTCGGTGCGATGCTATGCTTCAGATTTGTTTTCTACGTCTTACCATTTTGTATATTTACACGATTATTTTTCTTCTTCTGGCTTTTGATTGCCTCGAAACAAAAGCCTAATTTTAATAAGAGTTGAAATCTCTTTGATGACTAATAAATTAAATAAATTGTTTGACGTGACTGGTCTTCGTGACCGCCCTTGTAACGCCCCCCGTTGAACGAGGGAGACCTGAGAACCACAACCGAGCAAAACCGGCCGGAGGAAAGGCCGGAGCAGGCCGGAAAATGGCAAATTACTTTGTGTTGGCAAGACAGTCAGTTTGTTCTTCCTGTCACTAAAAGAAACATAGGTATACTTGCGGACTGTGATGGCACTTAGATTACCCAAGTCAAGGGTAAGTACGTTGTTGATATCAGCGCTATGGTGATGTGTTTCTTGATCATGATCAGTTGTTCCATGTATTATGTGAGGATTAGTTGTACGAGCTTGTGCCTGGCTCATCCTTTACCACTGTTCTGTTACGTTTACCTTATAACAGGAGCTACGTTTCATGTAATTATCATTTTGTTATCGTTTAGACTCTTTTGAAGGCAACAGCTATTTGTTGCCATTCCGAGATTTGTACAACATGAGGTTGTTTTTAATATTACGTTGCACGTGTACAGTTGTATATTAAACCTACAAATTAATCCTAAGCTTAAGCTTAATATAACTTACCTTACTGCGCTGATCAATTCAAACCCCACTAAGTTTTAGATTCAACGCTTTTTCCAGCAAGGACAAATTTGATCCCTAGTGATTTTAAACCCCAGTGTCTCATAATTATTCAAAGCAAAGATATATGTGAAGAACAAGATAATTATGTATATCATGATCAGTCAATTCCAAAAGCGTCCATACCCACCTTCCCACGCCTGGGCAAACACCCGGGCATTTGACTTTCTTGAAAAATTTTGAGCAAATGCCCCGCTGTGTTCCCAGTTTAGACAGTCAAATGCCCCACCGTCAGGTCCTGAAAAAGGGAAAATCAAGTGTAAATCTATATACAATTATAGCAAATCACTCGTTGCATGAAGCATTTTGGCATGCTCCCGGCTTATAATGAATATTTCTTTCTTAAATCGCTTACCTTTGTGTGCCAAAACTCTTTTCCGATCTCTTTAGTCGGCACTCCAACCTTTGAATAAAGGCATATCAACTGTATCTTTAGTAAACAACAGAAAACCTACGTTGAATCTTGAAGCGAAGGGAGCGAAGCGGCTCCTGTGGTGAATGAATGAGTATTTGTGCACGAAAGACTCGTGAAACCCTAATTAGCTGGCGACCGCCAACCAATGTTTAGCCAATAGTCAAATGCCCCACCATGCCAGAAAAATTTCGGATTGAATACCCGGCGGGGTATGCCCGAGGTGGACGGGGGATGGGCGCTTTTGGAATTGACTGAGATACATTAGTCCTTTGAAGACCGTGTTGAGTTTGTCACATGATCACAAAGGTATGAACTCCTGTGAAAATACTGATAGGTGGGAAGCTAAATCTGGCTCAAATTCCTCAATTCGTTTGAAGAAAGATTTAGCCACCCCAGGGCTTCAAATGCCTGTGTCATCAAGTTCAAGTCCAAGTTTATTTGCTAACTATTTACTGAATAATACAAGGAAAGAGAATACTGAATAAACGAGAGAAAAATAGGTGAGCTTTTGCATGAAAACATTATCTTCACATGTGAAAATAACATGTTATCTTCATATGTGACAAGATTGCTGTTGCTACTGGTATGTTTACATAATAAATCGTGCCTTTCACAGCAAAAGCTAAATGGTTTGGTATTTAATCATGTTTCAACAGTCAAAGGGAAATTTCATATCTTCGCGCAGTCATGTACGTTTAAAATATCCTCTATTTATCAATTGAGCTGATAATGTAAAGAGATTCAAAAGCTGATGTTTCGAGAGCTAGCCCTTCACTCTCATAAAGGCCTTAGCATTTGAAACATCAGATTTTTAATCTCTTTACGGTGGCCAATTTATTTTATCAAATCAATGATAAAACCAAATTTTCATTTGCAACTTTGCTGCTTACACAGCACCACACTTCCTTTAGGAACTACCCCCCCCCCCCCCCCCCACTGACCCCCTTCCCCCTAAGGCACTAATACTTTGTTAAGCTCTGGAGGGAGAGAGGGAGGGATGAGGAAGAGAGGAAGAGTAGAGGGAGGGCTGGGGTTGAGCTTCGAATTGACTGCATGTCACTAATATGGTGTGGGGCAAAGCAGTTGTTAACCTTAATGAGATTTTTATTTATTCATATTAATAATAATTATTTAATTCTCATGAGGATCAACAAAACAATGCAAAACAATGGTATAAGGTTTTGCTGCACCTTTTTTTAACTATCCTTGTTCAAAAACTGATTCTGGTTTTCTTCCTATTGAATTTACATACATACAGAGTCTCCCTTAAGAAATTTAGGTCTAGGCTCAACTTAATGCACTCAGATCAATTCAAACCACTCATATGCCCAAGCCTTAAAGTTTTAGATTCAACTCTTTGTTTCTACTCAAGGACAAAGTTCTTCCCTCGGCCCATTAGTGTCTCTTTTGAAGCCTGTTTTTAGTGTGTCATATGATCACAAAGGTGAACTTAAGTGTGAAAAGTAAATCGTATTCCACCAGACCAAAAGCTACATGTAAATCTGGTTCCAATTCCTCTATCCTGTTTGGGAAAGATCAAATTACCCACTCCCTCTGTTCTTAACACACAGCCAAATGCCTGTGTTATGTACTATGTAATGTTGATATTTCATGTGTTTATTTGCAAGGAATTCTATTTTTGTATAAAAATCATATGAAATAGTAAATTGCAATATTGTTGATGTGCAGGTAACATTTTGATGTCAATCCATGCAGGTTGAGCTCCATGTCCACCTTGATGGTGCAGTGAGGATAAAGACTATCATTGAGTTAGCAAAGTAAGCTACAATTTCTGATGAATATACTGTGTGTGATAACACAGAGATTAAGGCCAGACAAAGAAGTTCGGTCCCAGTGGCCCTACAGGCTAACCACCCACTTGTAAAGAAATGTTGTGTACTATATGTAGCATGTGGTACTACAAGGATTGACAATGACGACGATGACAGCAATGACGACAGCGGCAACGATGACGACAGTGTTATAACCACTGACTGGAGATGAGAGTATAAATTAAAAATCCTGCTACAATTTGATTCCCAGTTGATTCATTGCTAAAGCCATCTTGCCACAGTGACTACAGGGGGACAATAATTATATTTAGTGAATTAAATTGACAGAAAGTTAAAATTTATTTAATTAGTAGTATACGGTTCTTATAAATGAACCCTGTCTCAACTTCAGTTAACTAGCCCATTGTTTTGACCTCAATCAGTTGCTTGACTTTGTGTTACAAAGACTTAATGGAATTAATGCAATGCAAATCAGTTTGTGATGTCAAACCAGGAATAGAACCGTGCCCCTTACTAGCTCGGTCAAGTTTGATGGACGTGGCTCTAGCGAAAACTTTGAATGATGATTTCAGGGCAAAAACATGGCAGAATTCAAAACAACTTTTTTGAACAGCTATCTTCTCTTTATGTACATACATGAACCAGGACCATGACAATTAATAATTATTTTTGTTTCAGTTGGTATAAATGAGGACTGATAATCATGATAATTTTGTTACTCTAATGCATGCTACTCAACAACTTTTACCTAATCTTTTGCAGAGAAAAACAAGTAACACTGCCTTCATTTGATGAGAAGCTGTTAAGAACTTTTGTATCTGTTAGTTTGGATAAACCATCATCTTTAAAAGGCTTTTTAGGATGTTTTAACATATTCTATCCAGTCATCATGTAAGTCAAGAACATGTGAAATTAGTTCAAATTCAAATATGATATATATTATTATAATTTCACTACATCTACATTTAGCCTGCGAGCAAACTCTCTATTGGGGTTTTATCCCAGATTTATTTTGGGCACAAGTGGAATCCTCTTGAGACTAGCCTCGCTCACCACTCACACTCAAAATAAATCTTACATGCATATGGGACCCCAATAGAGAGCTAATGCTTGCAGGCTACAGCATGCTCCAAGGTAAGTGACTTTTGTAATGTTTTTGCTAGATACTACTGTGACACAGGCAATTAGCTGTTTGCTACATGTCTCAAACTAGAACTGTTTTGAAATCTCAAATGTAAGTTGTGTATGATGATGTTGTAATCAATGAATCAGTGAGGCAGTCAGTCAATTTGTGCCAAACTTTAATATCATTTTCTTGACTTTGGAAAATCTTGGACATTTATGAACTTGGTAGCCTCTCTGCACCTGTTATTAGACCTTGGTCAAATCTGAGGAGTCCTTTGCTCAGAGTAACAGACAGTATAGAGGCATGAATGACATTATTACGCTTAGAAAGTTGTTGAAATCCCCCTTCACAAATGTTATGGATAAATTAAGTGGCAGAATGTAGGCCAGTGACAAGTCTAAGTAGACAGCCTTGTATTAGCACTAGGCATTCTTTTTTTTTAATTTTCTCCTCACAGAGTTATTGCTTGATCCAACATAAGGATCTTGAGAATTGAGCAAATGGTATCACTCAATGCAAGATGTCCAGAACCCCGACTCATAATCTTTAAAAAAATATCCTAATTAGCACTATAAGAACTATATGAAGAGCAGTGAGGAGAAAATGCATATTCACATTTGGAATTAAAAAAACATTCTCCCGCACTTGGCGCCAGCTACATGTTTGCTTCAAATTCTGATTAGTTGATTGCGTTGTTTGCACAGTTATGATTGGAGAGAAGAATAGCATTTTTTTTTTGGTTTTATGAGTTATGACACTCAACTGAAAATTGCCTTTTCTAAACTCGTGACCAAACTAGTTTTCTGAATTTGTTTTCAGAGATGATCTCATTGCAATTGAAAGAATAGCACATGAGTTTTGCGAGGACCAAGCATCCAGCGGTGTATTATACAGCGAAGTGCGTTACTGCCCACATTTGTTGTGTTCATCAGAGAACCATGATATGAACGGGGCGCTGGACGAACTTGATGACAAACCTAATACAATTTCACCTCGCGATGTTGTTGAAGCTGTCTCGAGAGGTCTAAAGAGAGGAGAACGAGATTTTGGGTTGAAGGTCCGCTCCATTCTTTGCTGCTTTAGACCTAAGCCTGGTAAGGGGCGTTATTTAATTTTTTCAATTCTGATATTTGCTTGTGTACTAACCAGGTTTATTAAAACCCCTCTCCCTCCCCCCCCCCCCCCCCAAAAAAAAATATAACCAAGTCTTTTCATCTTTAATAAGTATACTCCTAAAACAGCATAACTTTACTAGTTGCCTTGTTAGATCAGTTGCTAGAGCACTGTACAGACTTTCTTTTGGGTACTGCTAAAGTGGCGTTCAAATATTTATCATTATACTTTGTAAAGTGCTATTGATCTTTCCTATATTGTAAATAGTGCTATATAAGAAATCAATTATTTTTATTATAATTATTATTGTTGTTGTTATTGTTATTGTTGTTGTTGTTGTTATTATTATTATTATTATTATTATTATTATTATTATTATTATTATTATTATGATGATGTTCATAAGTGCGATGATCTCTCTCATTCGCGGTTCATTTTGAATTCATACATTGACATCATTTTATTTGTTCAACATTCTCGGATTTATTGCGAACCAAAAGAATACCTAGCTCCCAGTTGAGTTTGTTCATTCAGCTCGTTGAGTGCTGCACCGGTATCGCAGAGTCGTGGGTTCGATTCCCGTACAAACCTGAATTTTTTTTCAGGCTTTATTTTCACTGCTGCTTAAGTAGTATTCATAACTGCGATGGTCACTTACATCTTCATTCCTTAATCCGCAGTTCAAATATATGGTTTTCATATTTATTCTCATATATTCATCACCCACGAGTATACGAATCAACAAAATGACCAGCTCCCAGTTGGCTTGTTAGCTCAATTGGTAGTGCATTGCACTGGTATCGCAGAGGTAATTGGTTTGAATCCCGCACAAACCTGGGTTTTTTATGATGACGATGATGATGATGATCAGTCAACTCTAAATCAAGTACAATCAAATCAAATCAAATGTTGGTTTTGGGAGAGAGGAGAATTCCGGCGTACCCGGAGAAAAACCTCTCGGAACAGAGTAGAGAACAAACAAACTCAGCCCACTTATGACGCCGGGTCCGAGAATCGTAACCGGGACACATTGGTGGAGGGCGAGCGCCCTCACCACTGCGCCAAATTTTGTTTCCGTTGCTGCGAAACTGAGCAGAGTTCAGAACCGCGATGATCTCTTACATCTTCAGCGTACTAATCCTTGGGTTATTAGAACCAGTCGCTACTGCTATACTATACAAGAATACTATGGCAGGCCCTTTCTGTATAGTCAACACAGTGCGAGCCAAAGTACCTCGAAGACCTGAGTAGGGACCAGATTTGGCCAACGCACAGGGAATACCGATCTATCAACAGTCTAGCCGGGGTGAATGATCAAAATGTTTTCCTTTCAGATTGGTCGTTAGAAATTGTTGAACTTTGTCAAGAGTTTTCCAAGGACGGTGTCGTGGGAATGGATTTAGCGGGAGATGAAGTGCTTGGAGAGATCCCAGCTATGAAGGGACACGTCAACGCTTTTAAGGTTTGCGATTTTTATTGTTACAAAAACACAAACAAACAAGAAAAAAGACCGTGACTGTTGACAGAGGACTCGGACATGTTTGTCGCGCGTGAAGCGAGTGGAACACGTCAATCGCCTGCTCTCTGCTTTTCTTCCTTCTGGTACCTGTCACTTATAAGAAGAGCCGGTGCCATAATCGGGGTGCTAGACCGTGACAGGGATATCTTTTTACGGGTTGTGGGCAGTCCCCAAATTCCCCATGTGTTGTAACAAAATTGCTATTTTAGACGGATACACGCAAATTTGCGTGGGGCTGTTACCTAATATGGGAAATACTCATGTCAGCTCCGTGATTGTCAAAACTGGAATTCGCCTCGAACATGTGGACCAGCAATGTTTTGCTTCTAAAAGAATATAGGCTATAAAAACGTTTGTTCAATGATTTATACCCACTTACGGTCTCCAATCCAAGTTTTGGCTCCTTGCTGAACATTTTACTTTCTTCGTGCGCTGAGAGCTAAATCAGTTCTTTTTCTTTTTCTTCCTATAGGAAGCCAGGAGGCTCAACATACATCGGACCGTGCACGCTGGGGAGGCAGCTCCAGCTGCCAGCGTCAAAGAGGTATATGCTCCTGTAATTTTATAGCCGGCTAGCAAGCTTTCTATTGGGGTCTCACGCGATATATATTTTGAGCCCGAGGACGAGCCAATCGAGTCCGATTTCGATATCTTTAAAGGGGCATTGTGAGTCAACCGAAAAACGGAGTGGAAGGGGAGTAAAGGCCTTTTATGGTTTCACCTGGTGCGTTCCTTATTATGGCTTTTAGATCACCCTTGGAGGGTTTTTTTTTTAATTTCAATTGTCCTTTCCCGTTAGCAATTCGAGTGAGCTGTGAGGAAGGGAAAGGTATTAAGTATATCTCAATAACTATGCCAAGTGTCGAGTTAAAGCGGCAAACACTTCACTGTACGGCATCTAATAAACCACCGGCTGCCGGCACATTTTGACTTGACAGCAAATAATTTGCCATTGGGGTCATTCCGGTTTTTGCTCAAAATACAGTACTTGCTGAAATTAGCTTTAAATTCCTTTCCAATATTAGCTTGCGTGGCAGTCGCTAGAAAAGAAGAATGGTCCAGGAACTATAGGCGTATGCCACTAATTCTGTAAGTTCCAGTACTGTCGTGCATACTGTCATCACGGTTCGCCATGCATTGCTTGTGCATGGAACTTAGGGAAGAATCTTTTTAAACATAAGGGACCGGTTGTTCGAAAGCGGATTAACCCTAATCCAAGATTAAATGTTAATCAAGGAGTTTATTTGTCTATCCACAAACGTTATTCAACGCTGATATTCTGATAAATTTTAGATTAGAGGATGTCAATCCTGAAAAGCAAAAAGCAGCAAAAGAAACTTTCACCCAATAGTTAAAAACTGCAACCAAAGTTTACGCTAATCCTGAATTAAGTTAATCTGCTTTCGAACAATCGGGCTCAGGAGGAGTTATCCTAGGCGATTTAGACTTGCTCTGAATTATTGGGGTTAGCAGTTGAAGAAACAAGTAGCCGTCCAGCGCCGATTAGAGACCAAAGTATTTTCCAATAAGCCATTCGCGCGTTGCCTTGAACCTGTCTATAAAAACAAGTGTCATGCAAAGTCTTTCTTATAAAAATGAGTTCCGTTCACACGCAAATGAAACCACGATTACCTTCTAAAAATCTTTTCACTATGACTCGCTTTGGAGAAGAGGTAAAAAAAAGCCTATTCATTGTATTGTGCAAGGGCTTTACCTTTTTGTCATATGACCCATTCATCAGAACGGCGCGCGCTTTCGCTGGAAACTGGCAAAAAAGTCCTCGTTTGAGGGCCGTACGCATGACCGCAAGCAAGAAAAGAAAAACTGTACGGACT